>JAODAL010043513.1:0-33766 GCA_025379985.1 Phyllomedusa bahiana | reverse complement strand
AAAAAGGAGAACCAATTGGTACAAAAACAGAATTTCCCCAGTCACAAGAGGAGATGTCACAGCTTCCCCTCTCCCCTCCCTTCACAGTGAAAACTCTCCTATACAAGTCTATGGGACAGAATCTGTCTTAAGAATCCTATGTGCATGAAGCTGCTGTAAAGTATCCTCTGACTGCTGTTTAAAGCAGTGCATGCAAGAATGTCTTCTCCACAATCATATAAGACGGCCGAATAGAGAAATCTACAATCAGGAAATAAAAACGACTGAGAGGAAAAGAATATGGATCAGGGGCTTGATTTAATAAGTAAAAAAGAAATTTGGCGACAGATTCTCTTTAAAGGGAATGTGTCATCAAAAATGACTTATTGTTTAACTCACGTTTTTATGTTAAACACATTTTTTAAGAATTTTTGGTTATATTTATTTTTAATTTTCCAGATCACTTTACATATTTTTTTTTTAATAATTCTTAAGCCCTGCAGTTTTCACTTTGGCCACTAAGCCTAATTACAGTCTGACACTTCCTGTCCTATAGATAAAGACTCTCAGTTGTCTGCTCATTATTAACACAAGCAGGGTCAAACTGAAAGGAGACACCAGTGTGAATAGATAACACAGAATCCACTGTTCACAAGAAGAGATAGTCACAGCTCTCAGCCCCCTCCTCCCTGCAGAGTGAATTCTTCCTAGGTCACACAGCATGACTAGAACACTGTCCTATTGAAGTCTATGGGACAGAAACAGTATTTAGACTCCTATGTGCATGAATCTGCTGTAAAGTATCTCTCTGACCGCTGTTAAAGCTGTGCAAACAAAGCCTAGTGGCCAAAGTGAAAACTGCAGGACTTTAGAATTATTAAAAAATATTGAAAGTGATATGAAAAATTAAAAAGAAATATAACCAAAAACTCTTAAAAAATGTGTTTAACATAAAAACGTGAGTTAAACAATAATTAATTTTTGATGATACATTCCCTTTAAAGTCTGTTTTTTGCCATCTATTGAGTGAGCCATTTAAAGGTATCAACAACTAACGACTTCTCAATTCTATCTTTTGGCTATGAGAGTAATCACTCTTCCAGAAGGAAGAACAGAGTCCCCCTAGTGCCAACTACTAGACGCAGTTTGACACCCATTGAACAGCTTTGGAATGTGACCAGGGGCGTCGCTAGGCTGTTTTATTCGGGCTCGGGCCCCGAATAAAACACCCTGTGCCCCGAGTCTCCCGGGCTCAAGGCCTCAGCCGTGGGCTTGGAGCACCTACTGGCCCTTCAGCTGCATGTGAGTCCGCTGGACCCAAACTCAGATTAGGGCTTCTGCGCGGAAGAGAGCGAGCGCTCCCTGACTCGCAGACAGTGACGGACACGCAGGTCCGACACCGAGAGGCCGCCGGATCCTCACAGCGCTGAGGACCCGCCGCGGCCCCGTGCGCCTCAGCCGGATGAGTCGCGATGATGTGATGTCTTCACGCCGCTGCCTGTCCTCGGGAGCACAGCGAGTCATAGGCCGTTCGCCCGAGTAGCTGCCGGAGGAGCGCGGGCTGAAGAGGACAGAGCGCTCGCCGGGGGAGTTAAGGTGAGTATTAATGTTGTTATTTTTAAAGCGTTTACCTGCCTCAGTGCCCCTATAATGCCTGCCTGTGGCCCCCTATAATGCCTGCCTGTGGCCCCCGTATAGTGCCTGTGGCCCCCCCATCCCTGCCTGTGGCCCCCTATCCCCCTGCTGTGCCCCTATAATGCCTGCCTGTGGCCCCCATATCCCTGCCTGTGGCCCCCATATCCCTGCCTGTGCCCCTATAATGGCTGCCTGGCCCCTATAATGCCTGCCTGTGGCCCCCATATACTGCCTGTGGCCCCCATACCACTGCCTGTGCCCCTATAATGCCTGCCTGTGGCCCCTATAATCCCTGCCTGTGGCCCCCATATCGCTGCCTGTGGCCCCCATATCCCTGCCTGTGGCCCCCATATGCTGCCTGTGCCCCTATAATGCCTGCCTGTGGCCCCCATAGACTGCCTGTGGCCCCCATACGCCTGCCTGTTGCCCCCATATCCCTGCCTGGGGCCCCCATATCCCTGCCTGGGGCCCCCATATACTGCCTCAGTGCCCCCCATATACTGCCTCAGTGCCCCCATATACTGCCTCAGTGCCCCCATATACTGCCTCAGTGCCCCCATATACCTTCTTGTGGCCCCTATATACTGCCTCAGTGCCCCCATATACCGCCTCAGTGCCCCTATATACCGCCTCAGTGCCCCCATATACTGCCTGTGGCCCCATATACTGCCTCAGTGCCCCTATATACTGCCTTTGGCCCCATATACCTGCCTGTGGCCCCTATATACTGCCTCAGTGCCCCCATATACTGCCTCAGTGCCCCTATATACTGCCTGTGCCCCTATATACTGCCTGTGCCCCCCTATATACTGCCTGTGGCCCCATATACTGCTTCAGTGCCCCTATATACCTAACTGAGGGGACTGCTATACCTATAATTAAGGAGTTGCTGGAAATGTGAGGATTCTAAGATATTTGTGTCCAAATCCTCAGGGACGAGTATTGGCTTGGAGCAATCAGCATGAAGGTGTGAACCGGATGGAGAAGAGAAGGGAAGGTGAACGACGCTGATCAGAAAAGACGTCTCCGGTGAGTTACTAAATGTAACTGCAGTGTAATCACTTATATTTCTGCAGAGTCTACATACAACTAGTATCTACCACTATCTGGTCACTGTATGGGGTAATATACAGTCCTCAGCGTCTGTGTACACTGGTGTCTCCCACTATCTGGTCACTGTCTGGGGGTGGTATATGTAATCAGAGCCGGTGTACAGCTGAGGGTCACATGTGGGGGTCGCGTTTGTCAGGGTCTGGGCAGGATTATTTGAGCCTTAAGTATAATAGTTTGGGGTCTTGGTTTTTGTAGGAGGGTTTTTAGTAACAATCACTTGTCAGGTAGATATGCTCCAAGTATCGGTGTATGTTTTGGTGACTGTTTAGGGGTATTGTCATATGAAGGTGAGAAGTTCTGAAAAAGTAAATTTGTCATTGGTGATTTTTACTGTACAGTGACTGCTGAGGAGATGGACGGGATCTGTGTGGAATGTGCAGAAAATTAGTGACAGGAACACAAGGTTTTTCTCTGTAAAAAAACCATCCGCAGTTCACAATGAGGCGTCAAAAAATGTCGTGTGAACCCAGCCCTACCCAGAAAAACACAACGGGCCTGAGCCCCGGATGTTTTAGGACCCTAGCAACGCCCCTGAATGTGACTAAGAACAAGCCAAGATAAAACTTGCTTCAAAAGGAAGAGTCACCCATCTGGAGACAGATGATTTGTGGTTCTTGCCCTTCATCAGTATAGAGCAGGGTTCTGGTTGGCTGGGTAAAAGTCCTTCAGATTATTGTTAAATAGGGCCTGGTTGGTCTCCCAAGGTTGCAGATCCAAAGCTCCACAGGATCTGCTCTGTGCCACTTCTATGTTCTTTCCCCGACACCCAGGAAAGGCTCCCGCTCCCTTCACTCGCTATGGAGTGCAAGCCTCTCCTGTGTCGGGAAAATAACCTGAAAGTCCAGAGGAGCAGATTCTGATGAGCTTGTGATCTGTGGGGGACCGGGAGGTAAGTTGCCCTTTTTATCCTCAGCCTGGCCCCCATTAAACTATAATTTTTTGAAACTGCACAATCCCTTTAGTGCAGCTCTAAGAGGGAAATCTCTCTCTCTGTGCAGAGCCAAGATGGTATAGAGAGTCTCACAGGCCATGAAATGCTCCTTGGGAAATGAATACGAAAATAAGATCATCCGCAGAAGGAAGAAAGCCGTCTCTCCAGTGTCACTTATAGTAGGTAGCAGTGTCGGACTGGGGTACCTTGGGCCCACAGGTGGAGTTGATTCTAGGGGCCCACTAGGTGAGCTGTTTCTGGGCTACCGGTAGAGTTTATTTTAGAGCCCCCCCCTACAGCTACTGTAAATGACTGTACCTGCCTCCTCTACTCTGCTTTTTGCATCTTCTGAGGATGTACATGACAGTCCGAGCCTGGTAGGTAGCGTTCCTGTAAATTAAGTCCTATCCATTAAAGGGCCCTGCACCCAAACAAGGGATTTAAGCCCGAAAACCGTTGACTGCAGATGGGCAGCTCTTTCTTTTGGAGGAGACTTTTTCTTGGTTTAATTCCCTACGCATGTCTTAAAGCGGTTTTGCCACGATCTCATTTCATACCTTCGGCCTCCAGCTCTTCAGCTCTGTTTGTTCAGAAGGGGGCGTGTGTGATTTGTTTGAATATCATATCATGTTACCCAGCAGATTGACATCACCAGGGCTTTCCTCTCTGTAGTCAAAGAAAGGTCTGTTTATGTAAAGCATTGTGAGTAGATGAGAGGTAAAGTTTTTGCCTCCAGGCACAAGGTTCCTAGGTTCAAATCCTTGCAGGAACCAAACGTGTGTAGTTTTTTTTCTTTATCAATGCACAAACCTCATTGAGGTTTCCTTTTTTATTTATTTGCACTGTTTGACTAATTACTAAGGAGCACAGAGGACGGGAGTAGAATGACAGCACCTGGGATTTGAACACTCAGTAGCTGCCTGAGCGGAGAGGTGATGTCTGAGCATGTCTGACCAGGAGTGAGGAGCTCTCAGCCCCGGTCGTATCCCCTGGAGATGAGCTGTAAACAATGAATCACTAAAGGACCAGCTAAAACAAAAACGGTGCAGAATTTTTAATAATAATGAATGGTGAAAATGTTTGTTATTTCATTTGCAAGCTTCCCACGTCAATTTTACTTTGTGGAAAAACCCCTATAAGGCTCTTTTTGGGCCAGGCCTGACATGCAGAAATTCTACCTCCATTAGGTGGTCCAAATATATTTTTTTCCTTTAATAAATATGCATAGTACTTAGTCTTTCTTTCCTAGTGATCTATTGTCTCATTTACTCCGACCCTGACCCTTGTTTATTTGATCATCATCGAGTCATGTTTGCATACTTCTTCTATACCTTAGTACAGGGCAGTTCCTAGGCTAAATTTCACTCAGGGCGAGGTGAAGAAATTTCGCCCTCCCTCCCCATGTAACAATGTGCCACAATGAAACACAGTGCATCACCATCAACCAAATCTAAAATATACAAAAAGCTTTACCACAATCTGCTACATATAAAACTACTAAATAATAGTCATACAGTTACCAAATAACACTGCTACACCAACCAGAATCCCAAGACCACATATCACCAGCACACAGTGACCGAATAATACTACCACATCATGACCACATATCACCACATAGTGACCTAATACAGCAACACCGTGACCACATATTACCAGCATATAGCGACTGAATAATACAAACTGACCATTACTGAATACAAACCATTATACTTCAAGCAATATTACCAGCATACAGTGGTGGATACCCACTGAACACAGGCTCTGCACACATATATATGGTTACAGCAAAGTTAAAATCAAAGTGACTCACAGGAAGACGTCTCTGAAGAGTTGTTCTCTTTCTCTTCTTCTTCTCCTCCATCTGTCCCAGACGCCATGACGACTACTCCCGACTCTTCACTGTAAAATGTACAAAACAAATATCTTAAGACTCCTCAATTTATCAGCATTTTCCAACCAATTCCTATCTCTATACAAACTCCCCATCTATAGCATATCATATGGTAGCCATGTAATAGCCCCTGTAGCCACGTAGTTGCCCCCTATAGCCAGGGAGGAGCCCCCTGTAGCCAGTGATGCCCTCTGTAGCCAGTGATGCCCCCCTGTTATCAGTAGATGCCCCTGTAGCCAGTAGATGTCCCCTTGTAGCTAGTGTGCCCCCATTGTAGCCAGTGATGCCCCGTTCTCAGTAGATGCCCCCTGTTATCAGTAGATGCAACCGTAGCCAGTAGATGCCCCCTGTAGCCAGAGATGCCCCCTGTAGCCAATGATGCCCCCCTGTAGATGAGCCCTTAGCATGTGCCCCCATTGTAGCCAGTGATGCCCCTGTAGCCAGTAGATGCCCCCCTTCTAGCCAGTGATGCCCCTGTAGCCAGTAGATGCCCCCCTTCTAGCCAGAGATGCCCACCCCTGTAGCCAGAGATGCCCACCCCTGTAGCCAGAGATGCCACCCCTGTAGCCAGAGATGCCCCCCCCCCCCTGTAGCCAGTGATGCCCCCCCTGTAGCCAGAGATGCCCCCCCCCCTTGTAGCCAGGACGCCCCCTTTGTAGCCAGGACGCCCCCTTTGTAGCCAGGACGCCCCCTTTGTAGCCAGTGATGCCCCCTTGTAGCCAGTGATGCCCCCCTTGTAGCCAGTGATGCCCCCCTTGTATCCAGGACGCACCTCTTGTATCCAGGACGCACCTCTTGTATCCAGGACGCACCTCTTGTATCCAGGACGCACCTCTTGTATCCAGGGTGCCCCCCCTTGTAGCCAGTGTGCCCCCCTCCTTGTAGCCAGTGTGCCCCCCCTGTCCAGTGTCCCCCTTTCCTGTCCCTCCCTTGTAGCCAGTGATGCCCCTCTTGTAGCCAGTGTGCCCCTCTTGTAGCCAGTGTGCCCCCTTGTAGCCAGTGATGCCCCTGTAAGTACGGTAATTATAAAATAACAAAAGAGTACTCACCTGGGTCCGCGCGTCCCGGGCCAGAGCTGCTCAGCAGTGGGAGCTGCAGAGCGGTGTAAGCAGCGTGACGTCATCACGCGGCTTACGCTGCACGCAGCTCCCAGGGATCTCCTCGGTGGCAGAGCTTTCCGGCCGAGGAGATCGAGCGTCGCAGGGGGCGTGGTGAAAGCTGTGCGCCCCCTGTGACGCTAATACAGGGGAGGAGTCAGGACGGGAACGATCCGTCCCGCCTCCTCCCTGCAGCTGCTGGCTCTGCGCGACTGTTATAAAACAGTCCGCGGCAAGGGAGTCAAGGGCGCGGCCCCCGGGGGGCGGGCTCGGGCCCGGCGAGCGCGCCCTCCGCCCGGAACGGCCCTGCCTTAGTACAATACTTAGAAGACAAAACCGTAATAAAAGCATGCTAAGAGTAAAACTGGATATTATTGTATTCTTTTTGACTTTTATTTTATTTTTTTTACCTTTTATTAAATGGGAAGACGAGAGTTGGAAATAAATTATGAAAACCTTGTACTTATGTAATGCTTTTCATCCTTAGAAATCAAAGCCCTTTGGAGACAAGCTTTGTACATCACTGCAATTATTCCTACAAAATTATAACTGCTGTTACATAGAAACATTTCTGTTTAACCCCTTTATTCAAGGAGTAAGGCGAAAACGGGGACAGTGATACAAGGTTGACAGCATGGAGTTAAGCTGTCAGATATGCTTCTCCTCCCAGGCTGGTTATTATAGGTTAAAGTGCACAAGATATGGTGGATTAAGCTGTCAATTACTAATCAGTGTTGACATCAGATTCCTTTTAACACCTAAAGCTTATAAATAATACATGTGCATAGTTATTATGTGCCATTCTTTTGAATATTGCTGCCATGTATTACAGAAGTCATATATAAGCTGAATATTGTGTTCTGACAAATATAATCAGTCCAGTAATATTAAGTTCAATGTCAGGATGGAATAGCCTTTCAAGGGTTTGCCACAAAGCAAAATCCTTTTCCAAGGCCAAATCATAGCTTGTCTGGAGCCGGTCTCAGAGAACATGGAGAGGGCTGCGCTTCCACAGTTTTTCCCATACTTTTTATAGCAGTATCAAATATAGATGAGCGAATGTGTCCAGCTATATTTGGCAAATAGTCTCCAAAAAAAGGGAATCTCGCAAGAGAACAGAGAGTGACTTTTGATCACTATATTTACTATTTTGCCATAGGCATCCTTAAACTCAATCAGTTCTCAATCTATAAAGCACTAAAACGTAACTTTTATTATGTATAACACTTAACGTCTATACACGCTATTTAAAAACCTGATTTATAACCTCTCAATTTATCCCTTTCTAATTGTGAAGGAATAACTCCTTTTCTATTATCAAGTTGGGGAACACCACCTATTAACAGGAAACCTTTTATATAAGTGATTCTAACCCAAAAGGGATCCCAAAAACCTACTTGGGCAGTATCCCTCACAAGGAAACCTTATATTTTTTATTTCCATTGGATTAGGGATGCTGCCCAAGTAGGTGTTTGGGATCCCTTTTGAGTTTGTAAATACTGTAATAAAGGTTTCCCTGTTTAAAAGGTGGGTTTCCCCCAGATTGATAAAAGAAAAGGAGTTATTCCTTAAAAAAAGAAAGGGATAAATTAGAGGGGTTTGAAATAGTTTTTTAAATAAATGTGTTAAAGGGGGCTAATGTGTGAAGAATAACTCCTTTTCTATTATCATAGTCTGTGGACACCACCCATTTAACAGGAAAACCTTATATATACAGTGATTTACTAACTCCAATAGAGGATCCCAAACATCCACTTGTGCAGTCTCCCCTCACTAAGAAACCTTAACTTTTATGTTTCCATGGATTATGGTGAGACTGCCCAATAGATGTTTGGTTCCCTTATTGTGAGTTAGTAAATTCACTGTAAATATAAGTTCTCCTGTTTAAAGGTGGTGTTACAAACACACTAATTAATTACTCACTTTCCAAATAGTTTAGATAAGTGAAAGCAGCTTGCAGGTAATTAAGGCACATAATTGGAGCGCAGTTAAAACTGCACCAAAACTGCGCTGTGAAAGCACCCTAATCCTTTAAAGTGCAGTGTATAACTTGCCTATTTTTCATCCAGTCTCGTCTCAGGGAAAAATTTTGGCACGACTGACTCTAAAGTGTAAATGAGGCCGTTGAGTGTAATCTGCTTTCTACAAAACCGCCACTTTGTGGGTTGCTGTAATAAGGCTTCACTGATGTTCACTTGCCGTGGCCCAACATCCATTACCCAACAATCTGACCTTTCACATACAAATGAGTAAAGTGACCTAAAAATGTGGGTTCATAATAAAACAACAACTTTCATAATAAGTGATAAACCTAAACAATTTCATAATAAATGGTTGTTAGGCTCTAAGCTTCACCGGCCAGAAGAATCTACAGTACAACATAGCTGAGCCAATTACAATGAATCGCATATAAACATGTAGAGGAAGTTTAAATGGATAGTCCTCATGTTGGGAGTGTCTGTGGGCCTATAAATTTATTATAGAGGGGAACTTAAGGGTTTATTCCCACTCGGCAGATTTGTTGCCACTGGAAAAAAAAACCACATATTTAAGGCCGGTAGACCCATTTTCTGTGCTTTTTTTTGTTCTTTTTACTGTATCCCAAGTGGGAACTATAAAAAAAAACTATGAAAAATAGGACACAGTAACTATTGTGGTACAGCCAGAAATCTGTTGTACAATGCAGCAAAAATCAGAGATCAGGCTTCATTTGGCAGAACAGTCTAACAGAAAAACGGTCTTTGTTCCCATCAGAGCTCAGATTTAATTTTCCTGGAGCAGGTTAAAAAATTTAATCTGGTGTCTAAGGGGAAGAAAGACCGTTTTAAAGTTTAAAAAATGTGCCTTGTTTATCAACAGCCAACCGTCTTGCCACAGCTTGCATTGATGTGCCATCCTGGATGAGCTGCACTACCTGAGCAACTTCTGTGGGTTGTAGACACCGCCTCATGCTACCTCTAGGGGTGAGAGGAATGACAAAATGCAAAAGTGACCAAAATACAGCCAAAAAGGATGAAAACAGAGAAATGGTCTGTGTCACCACCTGCAGAACCACTCCTTATAGGGGTTGTCTTGCTAATTGTCCACCATTTGAGCAGTGTATAATGTGCACAGCGTTTACTTGTTACAGTCATCTCTTTGTTACACTGGGGAGTGTAGAAGCAAATTGTGCACCGATTATATGATCACACCATGTTCTGCCCTTTCCTGTGCAGTACTACCTATATTACCAGCAAACTTCTAAATGGTTTGGAGAGGTTTTACAAGTGAGTGATCAATTAGGCTTCACATGATGTTTTTTTTGGCCCTGACACTGTTATCCACCACAATATACAGCTAAAACGTAACCTTTATTAAATATATGCTAAATCGATATAATTTGATTTCTGAAAATACAATAACAAATTGTTTCCAAACAAGATACGTATCCTCTTTTTAATTGTGAGCCAGCGATATATATATATATATATATCTCTATAAGGAGGACAGAAAATCAAGGTGACATTATTCACGTGAACGGAGTCTGACCATATGATTATGCGCACATGATGCAAGCATGGATATCCAGATGCAACGTATCCAAGCACTAAATATGTTTGAAAAAACGGATACCCTACCAGTCCCTACAAAACCCTTCCTAAAGGCAGGGACCCCGTCCCAAAAGGGACGACCCCACCTATCCTGACACTCTCAGCACTGAAAAAGTATTTCCTCATTGAAAAATCTCCGCTTACCATTACGGAATATTAGCGGGGAAATGACCCGGACTGCCCGAGGTGGATTTCTTCCTTGTATGCCCAAACCCGCCGTGTGACCGCCCCCCTTGTCTCTAATCTGTAAGACTTGACACAAGTCAGTAACCAATTATTGTATTTAAAGTCTTGCAGATTATAAATACAGTAATTGATTACTCGCTTGTAACATCTTTCCAAACAATTGATATAACTGAAAGAAGCTTGCTAGTAATAAAGGCAGTTTAATCGCTGTGAAGTACTGAAAGTGGAAAACCGCACCAAAAACGCCACAAAACTGCACCTTGTGAAGGCACCCTAAGAACTTTATCATATTATCATACATTATTAATTTACACAACGATTTTCTGAAAATCCACTTTCCCAGTAACTTTTGCAAAGTATTCCAAACTAGTCAATTAAAAAAAATAATCTTCAGTAAAGTATTATCCCACCCTGAAGCATCTGTTCACAGAATAGATGCTGATGCAAAATTTGACATTTGGCAAATCTACACCAAATCCAGTTGATATGTTGCAGATGTGCCACTGCACATTTCTTGCGATAGGTTAGTGGAAAATGAAGAATAAAATGTATTTAATATCTGCAGTTTTTAAGGGGGAAATCTGCAGTTTATCTGAAACATATCTGACATTGCAGGGGTTAAGGCTGGATTCGCATGCTGTGTTTCTGTTGCATTGTTGGTGCGTTTCTTAAAGGGGTTTTGCCACTAAGTAAAATTGTCGTGGGACGTTTGTAAAGTAAATAATAAACATTTTCATCATTCATTATTATTAAAAATTCTGCACGGTTTTTCTTTTAGCTGCTCCTTTAGTGATCCATTGTTTACAGCTCGTCTCCAGGGGATACGACCAGGGCTGAGAGCTCCTCAGTCCTGGCCGCACATGCTCAGACATCACCTCTCCTCACAGGCAGCTACTGAGTGTTCAAACCCCGGGTGCTGTCACTCTACTCTCATCCTCTGTACTCCTTAGTAACTAGTCAAAGTGCAAATAAATAAAAAAAGAAACCTCGATCAGGTAAGTGCATTGACAAAGAGTAAAAAAAAAAATCCACAGTTTTAGTTCCTGCAGGGATTTGAACTGAGGACCCTTGTGCCTGGAGGCAAAAATTTTACCTCTGAGCTACATTGTAGCTGCTTACAGTTCTACACATAAACAGACCTTTCTTTCACTACAGGGAGGAAAGGCCTGGTGATGTCATTCTGCTGGGTCACATGATCTGCATTTCAAACTAATATCACACACCTCTTCTGAGCACACAGAGCTGGATACAGGAGGTATGAAATGATATTGCGGCAAAACCCCTTTAACTCAATAAAAAATGCATTTTTTTCCACTAATAGATTTTTCTTAAAGCATTTTCCAAAATTTTTTAACATTGCAAAACACAGAAGAACATTTGCAAATGGGTGCAAAGGAAGTACAGTCTAAAAATGAAAACATTGGAGATGTACATAAAATAAAAAGAGAGTAAGACATAAACCTTCCTAAGCAAAAAAACTTATGACCGGACTAGTATGATCCTAAACTAACAGGAAATATAGGCCATGCAATAGTAGAGACCCGGACACCAGGTCCCAATGGGTCACTAGTGCCCTGTGTCAGTATAGGAGAATAACAAAAGACAAACAAGAAAAAAGGGTAGCAAAGAAAGGGGAAGGGTATGCACGTAGCCGGGCGCACAGGCAACACAGGAGAGAAGGATTCCAAGAATCCTATTGAGGAAGAAGAGACAAAGGCGTCAAACTCCAAGGGTCTAAGCAGGTGTAGGGTACTAACAACCTCCTAAGCCCCGAAATTCCGGACTGGCTTGGTAAATAAGCCAAGGAGCCCATGTCCGAGAAACTTGTATTGCATCCTCGGGGGTATGTGCAATCAATTCCTCCATACCATAGGTGAATGCGACTTCGCTCACCCATTCCATAATGGAAGGAGAGACGGTTTGCCTCCAGTGGCGCGGGATCACTGTCTTCGCAGCTTGTAGGAGGTGTCTTGTCAAAGACTTCTTGTAGGAGGACTGTGAATGACCAAACATAAACAGGAGAGTGGCCTCTGGGGAGTCTGGAATAACTGTTCCAGTACAGTCCCTGATGGCCCGGAGAACCGTCTCCCAGAAGCCCCGCAGGTCTTGACAACCCCACCAAATATGACTCATAGTACCGATCTCCCGAAGGCACCTCCAGCACGTATCAGGCACGCTCGGTACCATTTGTGGAGTACCGCCGGTACCCTATACCATCTGGAAAGCACCTTAAAACTCGTCTCTTGGGCCTCACAAGCTATTACCACCTTGTGAGTAAGAAATAAACACTTCTTCCATTGCTCAGCAGAGAAAGTTTTCTGGAGTTCCTTTTCCCACGCTGCAGAGTAATGAGGGAGAGTTTGAGAACCAGGCAGTAAAAGCCATTGATAAAGCAAGGAAATCAGATATCGCGGCAGCGCAGAAGCAACACACAGCTTCTCGAAGGGAGTAAGGGGTCTGCGTATATCTTGTTTCGAGATGGTGGAATTAAAGAAGTGCCGGAGTTGCAAGTATTCAAAATGATGTCTACGAGATGCTAAGTGGCCATGCAATATATCCGCCAATGGAAGTAAGGATCCCTGTCTATGGATGTGCACAGCCAAAATGGGATGAGACCTAGAACTCCCCAGGAAAGAGCTACTAGCGCAACCCGGGGGGAAGGAGGGGTTGTCTGAGATAGGTAATAAAGGGCCGTTCAGGTTCAGCAGAGACTCCGAGGTTTGGACTTTTGCAAGATAGTGAATGTGTGCATGGCACTAAAGGATAAGGTTAAGGGATCGGTTTGAGGGAGACTAAAGGACCAAGGGAGGGAAATCATGGACCTCGGACAAATGGTCTGCGCAATGAAGACCCACAGCTTGGCCCGAGGGCTATGTATCAAATCAAGGAATCTCGCATTGGCAGCTGCCAAATAGTAAAGCTTACAATCGGGCAGACCCATTCCATTGCCATATAAATTCTGAGATGCACTGCTTGAGCCGGGCCCAAAAGGAAGAGGGTAGGGTGATCGGGACGGTCTGGAATAGATATAATAGCTTCGGAAGAATCGTCATCTTAATGACATTCATTCTCCCAAACCACGAGAAGTCCTTCCGATTCCAGCCCCCCCAACAATCGGACAATCTGGGCAAGTAAGGGCGAAAAATTAGAGGCAAATAGCAGAGATAAATCCGCAGGGATTTTGGTTCCCAGGTAAGAGATTTCCCTCCCAGGCCATGCAAAGGGGAAGTTCGATTTGATGTTCGCGACTAGGCTAAGGGGAAGGGAAATATTCAAGGCTTCAGATTTGGAGAAGTTAATTTTATAATTGGACCATGAGCTAAAACGGGCCTGTTCCACCATTAGGGAGGGGAGAGATATAAAGGGATCCGTCAGGTAAATCAGCAAGTCATCAGCAAAAGCCGAACACTTGAACTCCTGCGTGCCAATCCGTATCCCCCTGATGTCCGGATTGGTCCAAATAGCGGCCATCAAATGTTCCATGATCAAGACATATAACAATGGGGACAGGGGCATCCTGTCTAGTGCCATTGCGAATATCAAAGGCTTCAGACAAGGAGCCATTAATCTTCACCTTAGCCGAAGGATTAGAATAGAGCGCTAAAATCCTGGAGGTAAAAAGGGGACCTAAGCCGATGTGGTGAAGGGTGCCCGACAGGGAGTCCTACGAGATCCTGTCAAATGCTTTTTCAGCATCCAATGACAGGATCATCAAGGGCTGCCCCCCCCCCCCCCGAGCGAGCAAAATGGATGACAACCAAGGTCTTTAAGGTGTTATCCCTCGCCTTCCTACCGGGACGAAGCCTACCTGATCTGGGTGAATCAGAGCAGGCAAGTGAGGACTAATACTGTTGGCTAGGAGCTTGGCATAGATCTTGAGATCTACATTGAGGAGAGAGATAGGTCTGTAGTTCCCGCAGGCCTGCGGATCTTTCCCTGCCTTGGGCAAGACTGTAATATGCGCAAGGGTGGATCCTGCCGGAAAGGGAGAGGAAGAAGAGACATTATTAAACACCTCTAAAAGAATCGGGGACAGGGAGGGGATCAAAGTTTTAAAAAATTTGCCAGTAAAAGTCTGGGCCTGGGCTCTTCCCACCAGGGAGTTCTTTGACAACCGCATCCAATTCCTCTCCCGAGAACGGTTCCTCCAGAAGTTGTACCTCCTCAGCCGAAAGAGCTGAGAATGGAGAGGGAGGCTTCAAGTTCAATGGAGAGGAAGGAGGCGGACCCGCAGGGAGATTGTATAAATTGGAGTAGTAGGAATGGAATTCTTTGGCAATCAGATCTGTGGTGTGGGCCAAAGTCCCTGTGCCTGTTTTAGTACTCGGATAAAGGACTGCACAATTCTATCCCTTGTAGCCTGCGCTAGGAGATGGCCACTCTTGTTCCCAAACTCATAGAACCTGCTACGACAGACCTGCAGGAGTTTACCCCAGGAGGCCTCAAAGAGTCTACGAACCTCAAGTCTGGCCATGAGTAGGTCCTGCAACACACTCCCGGACAGGGCTTGTTTATGCAAAAGTTCCAATGAGGTTACCTTTTGCAAAGCTTTGGCGATGGCGGCCGAACGCGCTTTCTTAAGGCGACTACCATGTTTAATAAGCACGCCTCGCAAAACGCATTTAAGGGCTTCCCATTTAAGTATTGGGGATGTGTGGTCTCTCACATGGTCAGAAATGAAGTGTTCAGTAGCCTCCTGAAGCTCAGCGAGGCAAACAGAGTCCAACAATAGAGATTCATTAAGCCTCCAGGTTCTAGCTTGAGCAGAGAGAAATGGGAGATGAAGAGTGACATAAACTGGTGCATGGTCTGACCAGAGTATACTCCCTATGGAGGAGGAACGCAACCAAGGGAGGACACCATGTTGAAGTAGAATATAGTCAATACGACTATATGTATTATGGGGAGAGGAAAAGAAACTATAATCCCTATCTGAAGGATGTTGAAGCCGCCAACCATCCAGGAGCTGAAATTGAAACAGGGCTTTTTTGACTCTTGATAGCGGAGTACGAGATAGTGGAGCGCCCGGTGGAGTTATCCATAGTCGGATCGAGAGGAAGGTTAAAGTCCCCGCAAAAGAGGACCGTACCCTGTGCATGAGAATTCAGTTTATCTAATACTTCAAACAAAAAAGCCGATTGCCCATGATTAGGAGCATATACATTTACAACCGTAAAAATATGACCAGCGATGTTTAAAATCAAGATCGGGTATCTGGCTTCAACATCAGGGATGCAATCAATTATGGAGTGAGAGAGGGACTTATGGACAGCAATAGCAACCCCCCGTGACTTAGAATAGGGGCAGTTGGCAAAATGCCAATGCGGGAAGTATTGATCTTTAATTATTGGGGCATGATCTGTCTTAAAGTGTGTCTCCTGAAAACATACAATCTGAACCTTTTGACGATGGAAATGGTAGAGAATTTGCGCTAGCTTCTGAGGAATGTTCAGACCCTTGGCGTTGAAGGACGCTATTTTAAGATCCCCCATTTAAACAGCAAGGGGGGCAAGGTAATGCGGTGTGCCCGCCTCTTGCGCCTGGCCACGACAGGGAGGAAAAAAAAATGGAGGAAAAAGGGAGAAGAAGAAAAAAAAAAATGAAAAACAACCAAGAACAGCAGGGGAAAAGAAAGGAGTATTGTACCCCTGCAGAAACCACTACAAGAACTCCTGAACCTATAGGAAAACCAAGGGGCCAGACAACGGCCATAAGGAATTCCTAGCCCTACGTGGGGGATAGGGGAAACAGGCATAATGGGAAGTAGCTCCTGGATAATGCTGACCAATATTTATGTATGAGCATCCTAAACATTAACTGAAGGAACACATGAGTACATCAAAGTAAACATAACATGAACCTCAAATGTATCCCATGGGGAAGGCAGGTGTAAATAAACAATGATCCTTAGACCTTAAAGCTAAGGGAGATTAACAGGTGCGGACCCAGAGACCAAATATGTTTTCACTGAGCGTGATCCCTTAGAACGGGGCTTTCGCGGCGGGAGTCCCGGATCATCCCCGCGTGAAATCTGAGCTGGGTTCGAGGAACCGCCACTCCCTCCCCTGGGGAAGGTAACAGAGGGCCACTCAGGCAGGGAGATATTTGAAATCAGCAAGTCCAGAAGAAATATTGGAACATCTTCGGGAGAACGCAGAGTATGAATGCGGTCATCCTGCCGTACAATGAGAGTGAAGGGGAAGCCCCACCTATAGGGTATATTTCTTTTCACGCAACACAGAGAGAATAGGTTTGAGCATGGCCCTTTGCGCCAGGGTATGACGTGAGACATCTGGGAAAATTTGTATGGGCTGATCTTGGTAGGTCAGAGACCGTCGCCTACGGGCTTTTTGCATGATTTGTTCTTTAAGAACATAGAAGTGTATGCGGCAAATAACGTCCCGTGGGGAATGAACATCTTTGCTAGGTGGGGGCAATGCTCTATGGACTCTGTCCAGCTCAATGAACGTAGTGGGCGCTCGGTCAAGGATATCATTGAAAATGTTGGAGACTGTGGAGTACAAATCAGAGGAGGGGATGGACTCCGGGAGGCCCCTGATCCTGACGTTGTTTCTCCTCCCTCTATTCTCGACATCGTCCAAATGCTGCTGGAGGGCAAATAATTGTGCGGAGTGTTGCTGTACCGTGCCCTGCAGATCCCGCAGGGAGGCTGAAGAGGAATCTTGTGATTGTTGCAAACAGTCCACTCTTGTAGACACGGTGGACAGATCGGAGCGGAATTGATCTAAATCCTTCCTACAGTCCGCCAGAAGTTGTTTCGCCATAAGGGAAATATCGTGTTTGGTGGGGAGGTCTTGAATGAGACGTTGAAGGTCGGCCCTCGTGATAGGGGTACTGTTGTGGACGGCTGAGGGTGTCGCAGTTGGTGCTTGCGGCGTCTGGAGGGCAGCAGAAGCCCCAAGAGGCGAGTAGGGCTGGCCCGCAAGAATTGGTGGGGAGTCATCCATACTGTACTGTGGGCTACCCCCGGGTGTTGAGAGGGCGCCAGGCATGTATAGAGCTCCAACTGGAGAGCATGGGGCAGAGGCACTACCTGCCTGAGAGGGCGCATGGAGCGCTTCCTGTGAGCAGCCAGGGGGGCCCCGGTGCGAAAGGTCACCCCAAGAGGACCCAGTGGACAACGCTGGTGAGGGTCCAGACAGCACCGGGCATGAGGAGCACTGAGGGCCCTGTTGGGGCTGGAAGGCCGGGGCAGACCAGTCCAGCGCTGAGTGTGAAGGTGAGACAACACACTTCGAGTCTCTCCTTGACCCCACATCCCGCAGCCCAGACCCCTCCGGGGCATGCCCTGTAGGTGAGGCCATGGTTAGGACCTGCAGCTGGGTGGGACCCGTAGGCCCTGTAGCCCCCAAACCCATCATATGCTGGGGGGGGGTAATGGGGCCTTGAGACACGCAGTCCTGGGGAGAGGCCGTGCCCTGGAAGTCCACTGGGCTATTACTGGGGGGGGCCAGCAGCAGAGGGGCCATGTGGAGAGGGTGCTCCAGGAGGGTCAGGTACCTGCAGTCTCGTCCAGGTAGAGGGGCTCTCCTGCTTTGTGGCTTCAGGTGCGGCAGAGGAGGATGTCGGCCGTAGGAGACTGGAGGCTGCACCCCCCGACACAGCCGCTGGTATCCCGTCCGGGACCTGCGGAGAGTATGACGCCGCTGCTCCAGCATCTGCAGAGAGAGGCCGCGAGTCAGGCCCGGTAGCCGTGCGCACGGCCGCAGCGGTTCCCGCCGGGACCATATGCTGTCCCCCCGACGTCGGCGGTAGCTGCACGGGCCGTGTCCCCTCCTACCGCATCGGCGGCTGGTGTTCGGGCCGCGCTCTGTCCCACGACGTCAGTGGCAGCTGCACAGGCTGTGTCCCTTCCTACCGCATCGGCGGCGGGTGTTTGGGCCGTGCTCGGTCCCGCAGCGGCGGGCTTCCGAGCCTCCTTGCTGGTCAGCGGTAACAGCGGCGGACGTCCGGGCCTTTTCCCGTCTCACGGCAGCGAGCCGCCTCTGGCCCCACAATATCGGCGGGTGACGATCGCGGCATGTCCCGTCCCGCGGCGGGGACCTGGGCTGCAGCCCGTCCCGTGGCTTTAGTGCTAGAAGCCCGGGCACTGTGCTGTGAAGAGCAGGTGGCTGAGGACCTTGGGGCTTGTGCCTCAGACGAGGGTGCAGCGGAGGGTTGTGACCTCCCCCCCCCCCGGCGGCCTGATCGCGTGGACGGCATGCAAGGTGAGTCCACCGAGTTCTTCTTTGCGCCTGGCGATGAGGGGGCCCGGCGGCCATCTTGCGGGGCCTTGTCAGCCACGTCCTCCCGCCCCATCAAGGCCGAGTAATGACCGAAATAAGTCTCAATGTGCCCCTGTGATGCGTCCAGGGGGTCTGTGGAGCCTGTCTTGTTATTTTTAGAGGTATTCCACATGGTAAACGAGCTGATGAGAGTGGATGCTCAGATTTTCGGCCGGGAGCTCACAGACCAGCTTCCTCACTCGGCCATGTCAAGCCACGCCCCCCAAAAATGCATTTTTTAATTGGCTGCATTTTTGTAACATTTTAACTGCAATGTGTGAACCCTCATTCAGAATCCATACCCCAGGTCAAATTCTGTGTGCATTGCCACCCTACAAACGGACCTAGGGGATGCCACTAGTCATATTTCACCAGTTTTGGTGGTTTGTAGCACAAAAAAGCATAAGTTTTTTCTTCCCTCCAATTTTAGTTGGGCACAAGCACAGCTGCAAAACATCCCGCCAGTGCAATCATGAGAAAATGAAACAAATGGGGAAGGAAATCCTCCCAGCCTGCGCATCCAACAACTACCAAGCCCCAGCCCTGGGGAAGATGCATATTTAATAGTCTTTGGCAGGTTTCCAACTATTTCTGCAGCCTCCGGACACTGAAAATATTATCAGCAAGTCTGATGTGCATTATAGGAAAAAATAGAACGGTCCATTGCTTCTGTGGTACTAGAAGATGATGCCAGTAAACTTCTTACATAAGCTGAAGGCAGTTCTTTTAGCAGCGTCCTACAGCTCTACATATACCCACACACTAATCAGAATACAGTGCAATTAACTGAAACCTTAATCACCAAATGCTTCAATCATTTCAGCATTGATTGGAATGTAAATGCTAATGTACACCTAGGTCAGCGGCTGGCATGCCAGCTGCTAGTGCACAATACAGCGATCAGCAGCTTGCTGATACCATACATTGGGGAACATTTATAGAAACTTGAGCAAAGGAAAAGATCTGCCTATTGAAACTAGTTTATATACCTTAATCAGAACAGAAAAAGTTTCTAGCCTAACACCAGAAAATATCCTAGTAATAAAGAACCATGTAGGGCCCATGTGTTATTACTCAGTGCCCATAGCTCCAGTTTTGGGTCCTAGGGACTTCATGTGCCCCGTGCAGCTTCTGGAGCTCAAAAAACAGAAACATCCCTAACCCTTTTATTCAAACATTTTTTATATGCAATCAATAATTATATGCAGGCAGTTCCTGGGTTATGAACGGGATAAGGACTGCAGGTTTCTTCTCAAGCTTAATTTGCATGTAAATCAAAACAAATATGTATATGGATAGTGCGGGGAAGCGTTTACACCCCTTTTACATTTGTTATGTTGTCTGTGCCCCTGTTTAGAAGATTTCATCTCACTTTCTGTCTCTCACCTGCTACTGTGGCATGCTGGCACTTGCAATTCCACAGCTACTAGCTTCTGTGTAACATGGAACTAAAAGTGCCAGCATGCTATAGCAGCAAGTTTAAGAGGTTTTGCCATGAAGTGAGTTCCTTACCTCTTATCTTCTCAGGAGAGAAGATAAAGCATGCTGAGTCACGGGGGAGAGGGAAGGGAGGGCGAGCAGAGAGCCAGGGAGCATCTCAAAGTTTACTCAATTACATTATAACCAGTGGATTCTCTATACAGCAGACAGCCTCATACACTGCACTTTCTCCCCAGCCCCTTGCAAGCTCCTTCATGTTCCCTGTCATCAGATAAGTGCAAACACGCAAGCTCGGCCAGATCAGCTCCCTGTCAGCTCCTGGTCGTGTCTAATGTAAACTTTCAGGAAACTAAGGGGCACTGAGCAATGCTGTATCTCTCATAAGCTTCACTTTTTGTAATGACATATATTAAGAAAAGTGATTATATACCCATTTTGGAGGATCCCACGTCAACATTACATCATGGCAAAACCCCTTTAAGCACATGTACTATCCGGCACCCATACATTTAATAAATGCATGCTGGCGCTTGTAGTTCCACAACTACAAATGCCAGCATTACACACATGTACTAATTGTTGATACCGTACTGTATTTTAAAGTGTAGGTGGCCAGAGAGAGGTGGAAGGTTAACTGGGAAAAGAAGACCTTGCCGTGCTAGGGCAGACAGCGGCGTGAGAGAAAGCTGTTATGCCAGCCGGAAAATGGAGGTTCCCAGCACAAGGCAGGTAAAAGGGAGTAAGATTATAAAAAAAAAAAAAAAAAAAAAAAAAAAAAAAGAGCAGCTGTGCTGTGCCAGCCAGAAGACGTAGTGGGCAAAGGGAGTCTTGCTACACTATTATGGGAAGTGACTCACTGTGTGATGTCAGCACACCGAGCCACACTCCATAAGGGTATGTGCACATGGCGTCTTTGCAGGGTGTATTTTGGCTTGTAATCATGCTGCAATACGTCAGAAGTACGTTCCGCAATTCACAACTCTCATTGAGAACTATGGCAGCCGGCACATAGTGTTTTAGAAGTATGCGCTGGCTAGCGAGTACTTCTAAAACACCAGGCTATACGCCCCAAAGACGCGTGTGAACTCACCCTAAGTCTCTGTTTACAATCAGAAGACAGATATAAGTCGGGACATTGTAAGTAGGAGGACTGTCTGTACAATTACAGAGCTACTTTTTGGTCCCCTTAACAGCTCTAGAAATAATCCAATAAAGTCATATCTAAAGCAATCACGAGACGATTGTAATGTATACAATAAATATTAAGCAAGACTATACACAGTCAAGTCACATTATTATACCTACTTTCAACAGCAATTAGTTCATGATGGAAGACACGTGGTGATCTGACCTGGTGGGCATATAAGGCGTGCGATAGGTTCTCTGCACACATCCCTTGTTGAGGTCATGGGTAAAAGGGGCGATTCAAAAAGGGCTGATTATTGGCTTTCCAACCAAGGGTGGCAGTATTTCTGACACTATGCAGTTTGTGAACGGTTTGCATACTACTGTGGTGAAAGTGTATTGTGCGTGGAAAAGCTGATCCATTGTGAACAAGTGATGTAGAAGCTGCGGAGCACCACGTGCCATTGATGTGGGGGTAAATGTCAAATACAAAAGGTGAGAGAAGGTGGATGACCTCTATAGAAAAGCAGCTCACTACCAAGAGGAGGACTACCAGACGTGTGTCTAAAACAAAGGTTCAGCAAACCCTACCGCATTAAGAGCTCTGAAACAAGATGGATGGTCCCTGCACCTAACCAAGGTGCATCAGCAGAAAAGGCTTTCATTTTCATGGCAGTATCGGAATTGGCAAGGACTTTTCTTCTTTGATGAGCGATGTTTTCTGCTTCACTGAATAAATGGACGTCGGTGTGTGGGACGATAAACATCAGAGATGGAGGATCACAAGCCAGTGAATGTTTTTGTGGCCGTCTCTAAGCCTACGAATCCCCTGTGAAAGTCATTCTAGACTGTTTTGGGTATAAATCCATCTTTGCAGATCACTTCCACCCTTAGGCCCTGTTCACACAATGGATTTGGCCACGGTTATGGCCGTGGGTTCCGACGCGGCCAAATCGCGCATATTTTATTAACATGGTTTTCTATGGGAAACCGCGTTAATAAACACACGCCGCGGGTTTGGCTGCGCGTGTTGGAGAACTCTCCTGTTAATTCTTGACAGGGAGTTCTCAGCGCAGCAGCCGCGGCTCGCAGCGCGGTTTGCCCCCTGCCTATTAATTTGCATGGGGGCAAACCCTCTCCGTAAGCCGCGCCCAAGCCACGCCCCCACCGCGCCGAGACCACGCCCAGCACCCGTGCCGCAAACCCACGTCGGGAGACATGAGTTTGCGGCGAGGTTAGGATGAGGCTTGGCCGCGGGAAACGCGGCCGAACCCGTCGTGTGAACGAGGCCTTAGGCTATGTTCACACGGCTTATTTTGGGACGGATTTCGTTCCATACTGCGCGAAATACGGCTGAAATCCGTACCAGTCATTATGTAATCCACAGTTCTCATAGAGAACTATGGACTCCGTCTCCTCTCCCCAGAAAGTGACATGTCAGTTATCCCGGCGGTATCCGCGCCGTGGATAATGATTGTCTATGGGGCCAGCGGGCTTCCAGCCCCCCCGCCCCGCCTCTGCTCCGGAGCACACGCCTTAATTGCGGGGGTGAAATCCATCCCGCAATTACGGCGTGAATAAGCCGTGTGAACATAGCCTTACATGTCTTCATTGGGTGAATGAGATCTTTCAGCAAGACAATGCCACATGATTAGATATGTCCAACACTGGCTAAAAGAGCACGACAGACTTCCAAGTACTACTTTTTCCTTTTAAAACCCTAAACTTGAACCCAATCGATCACCAGTGGGACCACCTTATTTGTCGTGTTCGCGCTATGGATCCTGCACCCATGCACCCTTCAGCAGCTGTAGGATGCTCTGCATTCAGCATACCTGTGACAACCTACCAGGACCTTATTAAGTGGCTCCCAGCTTATCTAGCTGAGGTCGGTGCTCCTACTCTGGTCATAATAATGTGACTCGTCTGTGTATAGTGCTTCCGGTTACACCAGCTGATGTTCTGTACTCCGTGTTGCCTTAGTGACAGTCAAATGCTTTGTGGGTCACTTGGGAAATGAAAGGGTAAAGATAGTCGAATGAGCTCGGTAAACTTCAGGAATCTCAGAAGCAATGAATTGTTGCTGTAATAATGTAAAAGGAAAGCATTGCTGGGAATATGCAGCGAGATTCCTACAAAGCTAGGCTCTTTCATCTGTGAATTCATTAGGAAATTTGTGATGTACGACTTGTCAGTGTGAACTACATTAAGAGACAAATCCATAAGTCTTACTGACTGACACGCTTGGCCAACATAAGACCTACTGCAGGCTATGAGATATACCAAAGCCATTTGATAGGTGGAATGATGGGATGAATAATTCATTATTGACAAGACAACCGTAGGGTAGAGCCTGAGAAGGCAAATAGGTAAATCTATCCTTCCTTTACCCACCACTCCATATCAAGCATTAGTAAGCTCTCCATAATGTCTGCTTTTAGTGATACATTTTTATGACAAAATCAGTTTCAGTACTACTTTTCCTTACACCATGCATGTACAATTTCTCCTGCAGCATATCCTGTACAATATATGAGCATACTAGACTTGGGACTCACATTTGCTTTGTCCATTCCATTTTCCTGTTGAGTCACAAGAGCACAAAAACTAAAATGACAAAGTGCCGCACAACAAATATGAATGACACCTGTAACCCATCGGATTCAGTCATGGTGTCCGTCACTTAGATGGGAAGAATAGTGCGCTACTTCATTTAGAGATGGGCAGCACAACACTCCAAGCTCCGCGTTCAAGTAGTGCACTATGTGTCCTCCTCCAGCCATCATGAGCCCCTCTTCAAACCGTCCAAGAAAAACTGCTGCAGCATTCACTGCAAAATTAATTTTAAAAAACGTTGTCGCCAAGTGGTGAACATTTTTTTTTTTTTAGCTTTTACTATTATTATAATTATTATACAATAAGGACTGCAGCAGTTTTCCCTGGATTGATTCTCCACGCCACAGGGGGGAGAATTACTCAGGCTGTGTAAAAGTGTAAAGAGAAAGCAGAGCACTCCTGACAGACTTTAGAATAAACAAACAGACCTCAAGTATAGCATGTTTTAGGGTATTTTCACACAGCTTATTAGTGTGCTTATTTTGCCGCGTATTGCGCTTAAGGCGCGCTGCAATTAAGGTAATTCGTAGCTCTCATTTGCAGTGGAGACAGAGCTATGGAATACGCATCGTCCCCCCGCGTGTACAATACAATTGTATTACAAGCACAGGGGGAGAATTGATATGTCAATTGTTAGCGGCGAATACGCACCGCTGACAATGCATGTCTATGGGGAAGGCGCCCGGTCAGCCCCCCTATGCTTTGGAATTACGCGATGATCAGCAAGTGGTTCCAAAACACCCGGCTTATTGCGGCGCATACTATAAACCATGTGAACATAGCCTTACTGTAAGAACAATAACATGAAAAATGTCTGAATGAAAGAATGAAGATTGCGGACTAAGTGCAACTTTTTATTTATTTTTTTAGATTTTTATTAACACATGTAAAAATCATTCTTTCATGTTAAAGGGCTTTTTCACAGAGCTTGTGCTTTACATACAGCTTCAGGCTCCCACTTTCTGTTAAGGTTGTGGGGGGTTCTATAGCAGTTATTGGCATATTAGCTTTGCTATTCCTAGCTGAGCCTGATACAGTGACATGAGGTTTATAAACTGTAGTGCACAAGGCTACAGAGCTCTGAAGGGTTAAAGCTGGTCAGTAACAGAGAAGAACGCCCAGCACAGGAGCTTATTTATCGGGGAGTAAGGTCACCATGGTCGGACAGGGCTGTTTGAGCAATCAAAGCAAAGAGAGATGTTGGTAACATAGGGAAGCTTACGCAAAGATGCAGAAGATAAAATCTCATTTATCTCTCAAACAAAGCAAAATCAGAAAAGAAATGTATTTTGTTTTAGTCTTTATTTAGCTTTGCCTACAAGTTTAAAGCAAATCATTGAGGTTAAGAAATCCCTTTAAAAGATGTCCATAGGCTTCATGGCTGACATAATTAAATACTTATGAACAGCATGGCACAGATAAAAACATACCCTGTTTCTCTGGTAACACTTTTTTATGCCATGCTGCCATGAATAAGATAAAGCTGCAAAGTCGCATACAGTTTATGAGAAAAGAGCGGCATTACTTCTGGGGAAAAAGCCCAGGAAATCCTTTTTCTGCCATCACAACTTCTTTAAAATCTTAGCCATCACTAGTTTGGTCTTTTCCATATCCTTCTTGCATGAAGTAACTCTAAAGGTAGATGACAAGATTTTAGGTTATGTACATGGAGGACTAAGGCATTGGCGCGCTGTAAAAGAAAATGGAGCTGCATGCTTTGATAATCTATGTGAAGTAAAATAGGAAAATAATATTTTGGTGGAATTACTGCAGGATTTTTAAGTGAATGCATTTCCAATATCAAGCACTTCTGTAAAATCTATTTATACACCATAATACTGCTGTGTAGCGATTCAATATGCAGCTTACACTATTTGGGATGGAGATCAGAGGATGTAAACGCTACTGGACAAAGGCAAAAGACTGTACCCAAGTAACACATGTATTACCATATTACTACAGAGGAGGTGAGATACGTTAGGTGTATACTCTGGCATGGATTCCCAATTGTGTACCAAAGACATAAGACAATTTGCAAGTCTTCACCTGATGATAAAGCTCTCACATCTATGGTAAGCTTAACCCCTTAAGCCAAACGCCTGAAAACTAGTTAATGACCAGAACATTTTTTTAGTTTATGCCTTTTTTATTTTTTCAATGACGCAGTTGTATGAGGCCTCTTTTTATTCGAGACAAGTTTAAGTTCACTTATAAATAATTGCATTATTAAAAAAAAAAAAAATGTAAACCTTTTTTTTTTACTACACCATTCACATTTCACACTTAACTTGTTAGATTAATTCTACAGGTTATTACGGTCGTGTGGATATCTAATATGTAGGGTTTTTTTTGTGTGTGATGTATGCACAATTATTTTTTATTAAATATTTATGTTTATTTTTTTAACACTTTTTATGTTTTTTTTTTTTTTCTTAAATCCCATGAAGGGAGAACTGTTTTACTTTTTTTCCCCCCACTTAGTATTGTATCAGCATATTAATATATGCTAATAATTGTAATCTATGTCAGTCTGGAACAGGCAGTGATCAGGACAGCACACAGTCTGCCCTGATCACTGGCTTGTTACACAGACAGCTCTGAGGCTACTCTAGGTCCCCAGAGCTGACTGTGCAGCTGTTCCCCGGGCTCTGTCGGGTCACCGGGTGTTCCAATCACCCGACAGAGCAGGGAAACCCTTTGATTGCGCTGCGGTGACGATCCCCAGCAATCAAAGGGTTAAATGCTCCGGGAAACGGAGGTTTCCCCCGCTCCCCGATGCTCACAGGAGCTGTGCTGGGATCAGGGCTGTGTAGTACATCCCCGATCTCAGGGCTGCTGTGGCGCCCGGGGCCACAAACTCCAATGTCTGCAGCGACGCCAAAAGACGTCATTGAAGAACGACCTGAAATGCGCACCGTCAAAAGATGGTGACCAGTCGTTAAGGAGTTAAAGGATTTTTCTCACCATGCAGTTTCACAGAGTCACAGGCAGTTTCTGACTCTCACTTCCTACTTAAAGGGAACCTGTCACATAGGTTGTGCCCCCCTTGCTGAGGGCAGCACAAGCTAGTTTCAGACCTGCTGTTTCCAGCGCTGTGTCCCTTATTCTGTAAGATGCTGGAATTTTTGAGCATTTACCCCTCAAATCTTATTCATGAGTAGGTGTTAGCTCCACCCACCAAAGGCTAGCTCCACCCACTGACAGTTATTCACATGTTTCTACCTATTCAAAGTAATAGGTTTGTCAGTTGAGGTGGGCGGGGATTGAAAAAACTGACACTCTGAAGGACTCTTCGAATGACTCTTCTCGCTGAAAACTGCAGATTTGAGCATTAAATACACGAAAACTCCAGCATCTTACAGAATAAGGGACACAGTGCTGGGAACAGCAGGTCTGACACTAGCTTGTGCTGCCCTCAGCAAGGGGGGCATAATCTATGTGACAGGTTCTCTTTAAGCTGTGGGCGGGTCTATAGCAGTGATTGGCATGTCGGATCTGTTATTCCTAGCTATTCATGTTACATTGAAATGACTGCAAGAGATGTAAAATCTGTAGTACACAAGACTACAGAGCTCTATGGAATCAGAACATGTCCTTATCTTAAACAAAGCTCTGTTCCTAGAGATTACACACAGCAGGAAAATAAAAAGTTGTGTTGAACAAAATGGGGGTTTTATTATTGCTATTTGTAAGGAGAGACCCATATGCAGGAGCTTAGTATATTAGTGTAAGGACTACCTGAATGGCCGACAACCAATGGAGAGCTGGAGAGTAGTGAGATCGAAGGAGCTGTAGAAGAAGAGGACTTGAGGTAGCCTACCTAATATTTTAGTAGACCTCTAGCCATCACAAAGAAACATTATAAATGTGGGCTGACAACAAGGTCATATATGGTCAGCTTTATAAAAGAATAGTTCTAAATATTACTACAGAGAAATAGAGCAGTCCCTGATCATACAATATTAATTGGTTTCGGGGAGACCACTGTATGTTGAAACCATAACTTTATGGAAAACTGGTAATTGGTTCTGAGGCCCCAAAATGTGACCCCCAGATAAAGCAAGTCCTTACATATAACAGAAAGATCTGCTGAAAGCTAGGAATTACTTTTTTTTTTCTTAATGAGGACAGAAGCTTCTTTGGATCATATACTTTCTATACAGCGTACCAGAAAAAAACAAAATGCGTCCGCTCTCACCTGGTGCCCAAAGGAGCTGCTCATCCTGAGACTTATAAAGAGCAGCATAGGACATGTAGCGCCACAGAGACTGTACTGTAGAGGAGTACTACTAAGACACCACTTACTGCAAGAACACAAATACACATGTTTTAGAAGTAAAATGTTCATGGTAATCGGTCGGATCAGTGTCTGGGACATTGTATCTTGAAATCACATTCAACATCCCAGAAATAACCACTGTATGTTGAAAATATTTGATCCTGAGGCCATTGAATGTTGAGGGAACACTGCAGTAGTGTCACACTTTAAACCTAGGATTGGCGGTAAAGTTTGGCCATGTCCCCACAACATGGTTTTTCAGCCGGTTCTCTGTTTTGGAAACTGGACCTTAAAGGGGTTGTCTCACTACATTGATTCGTCCGGTTTTCTTGGTTTCATTTTGAATTCAGGGGCATGTTTACTGGTTTCTACTAGGCTTCAGTAGAAGCCAGGTCTGTAGCTATGGCAACCAGTGCTGGCAGCCTATCAGGAGAGATTGAACAGGTCTGTAACTAAAGCGACCTGAGGAGCTGATGCAGTGCATACAAGAGGAGATATCTAGGAATAGGTAGGACACTGTTAATGGGCATATATTGCAAAGTGGCTTGTTTTTGCAAGATCTTTAACATAAAAAGCAATTCTTGTAGTGAGACAACCCCTTTAATGGAAAATCTGTGCCGCGGTCCCCACTGCACGGATTTCCGCCCGGCGGTTTCTCAGACCGAAAAACATAGAACATTTTAATCCTTCCGCCCGGTTTTCGGACAGAAGATTAATATTTAATATTAATATTTTCTTCGCAAACCGCGAAGAAAAGCCGTCCCCTTGCGGCTGTGTGCACGGCACGAAAACAGTACAAATAACGGTCAGATAAACTGACCGGCATTTGTCCTGTGCCGTGTAAACGGCCCCTTTATTTGCTACAGGTTATGGGCTGATTTGGGAGTCAATTAAAAAAAAAAAAAAAAAAAAAAAAAAAAAGAAGAATGGAAGAACGACGCATTTTTGTGGAATTGATGATATCCATTTCTGGCTCACCAGATACAGACACATCAGATTTGTACAAATGTTATTGTTTGTACCATTCCATGACTTATAATGGTAAGGCAGCAGTAGATGTTGTTTTACATGGCAAAGTCGCATAATCGAGTACAAACACTCCAGAGTAGTCTGATGCCTCCCAGGAGTGCCACAGGCTTGTTTCAATCTTACAAATGGTTCTCAGTTTTCTACTGCAGCTATTAGCTGGCCTGAGCATGCAAATAAATATGTCAGCCCCATCAATTCTGGTTCTTTTCACTTTCACAGAGCGTTATTTAACAGCATTTCATAGACTATGCGGACAGTAATGGCCGGCTAAAAGGACAGATACATTATTCAATCGCTTGTCTACACATGAGAAGGTCAAATGTATCACAATTATCTATATGCTTATCTTGTGTCACTTGTTTTCATCAAAATAATTCCAAAAACAGAACATTTAAATCCAGAATAAATGGATAGTTCAGAATTTTGCAGACTTCTAAATCCCAGAATTGTAACTCTTAAATGTTTAATCTCTTAGGGTATGTTCACACCGTGTAATTTCAGCACGCATTTGCGCGGCGAAATTAAGGTAATCCATCGTTCTCATAGAGGTCGGTGGGCTTCCACCCCCCTGCGCCGCGGGGTACGCATGTATTAGCACGAGCTCCCGAAATACATGATGTACTGCGGCATGTACTGTAAGCGCCACAGTACATAGTGTGAACATAGAGTGAAGTCACACAATGTCTTTGTGACAAATAGCGGTGCATACTAGGTGGGTTAGAAGTACTCCCTAGCCAGCGCATATTTTTAAAATGCTCTGTGCCGGCTCCCATAGACTTTCACCAGGATGAAGTGACATGTCACTTCTTTCTTTCGGTGCGCTTTACTTGTCGGGGAAAACGGCAGGTAATCATAGCTCTCAATGAAAGCCATGAATTACCGTATTTGCGGAACATACTTCGGACATACTGCAGCGCAATTATGCTCAGAAATACTCTGGTGGGTTTTTTTCTATACAGTAACCTTTGGAAAAACATCGGGAAAAAAAATCTAAGCAGCTGAAGGGCTTAAAGCATGCTACATTTAAAAGAAAAAAACATTGACCCCCAAAATGTGCTAAAGTGAGAAAAAAAGGACAAAAAAAAGAAACTCACAATTCCCATAAAAGGTAAACGCTGAAGCGTTCAAAAAAATGAAAGGTAAAAAATGATGCTGCAAAAACACATTTTTTATTCATTAAAAAATTAAAATAACACACGATGGGGCACATTCAAAGTTTTCACACCAAAAATGTGTTGTAATATGCCAAAAAGTAGTGTAAAATGGGAGTGACTTGTATTGGACTGGGCTTAATAAAAAAGGGACATGGAATCTCCTGACACAAAATTTTGGTGCAAAGCTAGACAACCGGTGTAAAGAAAAAGTCTAAAAAGAGTGATCTAAGAGCCACTGTGATAAATCTTGTGCTTCCTTAGATTGAATGTCTATGGGGCCGGCGGGCTGCTGGCTCCCCGCTCCGCGGGAGATCAGTGCAAGCTCCAGCAACACACGGCTTAATTGTGAGGCGTAATTACGCCCTGCAATTATGCCGTGTGAACATAGCCTTAATGCTGTACGTTGCTGCACAAAAATCGCCGCATAATTCAGGGCAAAAACCGCTGTAAAATCGCAATTTTTACAGAGATTTTTGCCGCGATTTCTGTGCAGCAATGTACAGCATTAATTGCTGTGCCTTCCTGCAGTAAAAACGCATTTAAAAAAAATCACCAAAAATGCACTCTGTGAAAGCATCCTTAAAAACGGAGCTGGAATTTGTGTTATAGACATAATTGGACCTGGACAGGTACAATTGCTTACCAACAATTAGGACCCTTTCCTATTAAGGGTGCTTTCACACAGCGCAGGTTTGGTGCAGTTTTAACTTTACTCCAATTAAACTGCCTTTATTATAAGCAAGCTTTTTTCACATATCCCAAAATTTTTTAAAGTGAGTGATAAATTAGCGTGTTTGTATCCACAAGACTTCACGTACAGTCATTGATTACTTACCTGAAACACCTTCCTGAACAATTTAGACAACTGAAAGAAGCGTGCTAGTGATAAAGGCAGTTTAAGTGGAGCGCATTTAAAACTGCATTAAAACTGTGCTGTGTGAAAGCACCCTTAATCTTAACTTTTAATTTTCACTATAAAATATACAAAGTGTAAAAATAACCACTGAATGTGGTGTATCTTAACAGAACATGTGTCCACGTTTTCTCTCCACTACTCGGAGAAAAGATACGTAAATTAACTCTACTTTCTATGGGAGGGATAAAACTGCCTCTCTAGTGCCACCCATTGGAAGCAGCTTCCTTATATATCAAGCCTTAAAAATATTGGAAACTGTATCTGGTCTTCAAAGAGACATTAAAGGGGTTGTCTCACTGCAGGGATTGATTTTATGTTAAAGATCTTGCAAAAACAAGTCACTTTGGAATACGTGTCCATTAACAGTGTCCTACCTATTCCTAGATACCCCCCCTTGTATGGGCTACATCAGCTCCTCCGGTCACTATAGCTACAGACCTGATTGATCTATCCTGATAGACTGCCAGCGCTGGTTGCTAGTGGAAGCCAGTAAACATGCTCCAGAATTCAAAGTGAAACCAAGAAAACAGGACTAAGGTAAGATCAATGTAGTGAGACAATCCCTTTAAGGGCGACATGTATAAACGGGGCTGCGCCAGATATCTGGCGTCTTTTCAGCCCGATTTCAGTCGCAGCCCCATTCATACATGTTTAAATCTCTCGCACGCCATCATCAGGCGCATTACATAGCGCCCGCGGCACTTTATCATGTGCTCGATCTTGGAGGGCGTGCGGGAGGCGGGGGGCACTAGAACCATAGCGATGCTATATATTTGTAGCTTTGTTTATTTCTAGGCGCATTACAGCTGGAACAGGTAAATCACTTTCAAAGTGGTATACCTGAGCCAGAAATGCCGCCATAGCTCTGGAATGCGCCTTATTTATGACTTGCTGTAGAGCAGGTTCATAAATCAGGCGTATTCTAGACTAATAATATGCGCATGAAATTTGACATTAAGGCCTCGTTCAGACGGCTTATTCAAGCCGGAATTGCGAGCCGGATTGCGCTCGCAATTCCGGCTTGAATAAGGTGCGGGTGCGGGGGTGGGGGCGCGGCTCGCCGGCCCCATAGACTTTCATTATCCACAGCGCGTATTGCGCCTGGATAATGTGCAGGTGACTTTCTCCCCGCCTGGCGGATTCGCTGAGCGGGGAGGAGCGACGGAATCCACTGTTCTCTATGAGAGCAGTGGATTACCGTAATTACTGCGACGGATTGGCGCCGTACTGCAGCGCAAATCCGGCACGCAGTACGGCTTCAATCCGCGGCGAAATAAGCCGTGTAAACACGGCCTAACATGCCAAATTTCATACATGCCACCCTAAACGTCTGATGAAATGGTAGTTCTGTGAGGGACAAACCTCAAGAAAACCATGAAAGGTGAATCATGTAAAAGTTGTTGTCCCACATAAAAATGGTCATAAAAAACTGAGGACATGAAAAATCATAAAAACCGATGACTATTCACAGCCGGAATCCCGACAACTTAACAGATTTGTGACCTGGAGATGGCAGCGCCTTCAATTCCCATTGATGCCACTATATTGCAACTATCTAATACAAAAATCAGTGGCACACTAAAAACTAAGTGAAACATCAAGGTATATAGGAATATTGGAAATGCATTACTGCTAAGGAAAATATGAAAAACCTGGGACTCTTAGTTTAGTTTTTGATCAAAGATTGTATTAAGCTCACCTCCCAATAGCATCAAGGGGATCCCAGCACAGGTGAGACCTGCACTCTGCCGCCTCTTTTAAACCAGTGCAGGATAGTTCAATTGCAAGTTCCTGTCACTCCCTGAGAAGTTGTAGTCTGAACGGACTCCTAGTGAGGTAACATGTTTAGTGTTAGGGACTCACCTGTACTGGGATCCCCTTGACGCTATTGGGAGGTGAGCTTAATACAATCTTTGATCAAAAACTGTCCCAGGTTTTTCATATTTTCCTTAGCAGTAATGCATTTCCAATATTCCTATATACCTTGATATTTCACTTAGTTTTTAGTGTGCCACTGATTTTTGTATTAGATGTATGCTATTGCCTTTTCAGTGTGCACCTATGCTTACGTTTTTAAAGGAGTATATAAAGGGGTTTACTCGCAAATAATGCATAAAGTGAAAGAATAATCCTCTGATAATCATACAATGCAAAAAGTGAATATCAATCACAAGAGTGACAAATCCACAGCAAGCATAATTACAGTGTCAATAACATAGCATACACTATATATACCGTAGGTGAGAAAATGTAAAATATATGTAATAGTGCAGATAAGAGAATATATGGGAGCAGGATGAACTCCTCCTCCCTTCCACCATGTAAATAATCTAAGAGAATATGCAGTACATAGGACTAATCTACGTAGAGAGCATGGCCAGAAGTCTATCAACAGAAAACGGACACATCAGTGTGACTATGTTCTCAGAGCAACCAGCTCAAATTGATAGTCACTATTTGTATTGTATAATTATCTTATACTATTTCCCCCTTTTCT
>JAODAL010043512.1:0-33767 GCA_025379985.1 Phyllomedusa bahiana | reverse complement strand
TTTTTTTACCATCCAATAGTTTAATTTGTGCATACATTAAAAAAAAAAAAAGACACTCCAAATTTTAAACGCTCCCCCCGAAAAATTGAAAGAAACAAGCGGCCAAAAAACGACGTTTTTTCAGCGTTTTCTTTTAAAAGGGGAAAAAAGAAAACCCCCGTTTCATGGAACGTTTTTAAAATTTCTTTTTCTGTCGTTTTTTGGTCTTTTTTGAAAAGTCTAGGACAAAAGTTTACCATAAAAATTGCTTTTGGGGTTTTGGCTTTTTTTCCCAATTTTTAAAAACATAAGGTCCCCAGCCCCACCTATTGGGGGTTTAACAAAGGGTTTATTTTTAAGTCCCAATTCATACCCTTTTTTTTTGTTAAAGGCTTTGGCAGCAACGGATTTTGCCTCTGTTTTTCCAAAAATCTCAGACATGATTTGTTTTTTTCTTTAAAATTTTATGCAACCTTTTAACCCATTTTTGGCCTAATAAAATTTCATTTACTAATATCCCTTTTTAACGGATTTAGAACTTTTTAGGATTTAGAAACTGGATATGAAAATTTTTTTCATTTGGCGTAAGAATTACCCACGCCAAACAAATCCGATTTTTTTTTTACTTTTTGGGCAAAATCGTCATTTTTGAACAAATTTTGGAAACACCCATTTTTTGTTGACCCAAAAAAATTTTTACATTTTCAAAGAATTGTTATTAGGGTTGGGCAAAACCATTTCTTAAAATTTTCCCAAAAATACTATTTTCCCAAATTTTTTTTCCGATTGGCCCAAAAGTTTTTTAATTTTGTCTCTTTTAATATCGTTAAATTGATTTCTGACCTAAAATTTTTTATTTGTATTATCAATCTCTCCTACACTGAAGTGGTGTTCTGGAGTATGATAAATAAGTCCATGCTCATATACAAACTAAGTCTAAATATTGTGTCTTATTTTCTTATTTACTATTAAGTAAATGATAATAAGTTGGTAACACATTTTTTCATTAAAGAAAACCTGTCATCTCCCCAGGATATGCTTATTTCAGTAAATATTTTTCCCCCATAAAAAAAACAATCTGGAACAACTTTTATTAAAAATTATTTTTTTTACCATGAAATTTTTTATTGCAATTCAAAAAGTTTTAGGGGTATAAAAGAAAAGAAGGGAGTGGAAAATGCACAATACAAGGCTCAATAAGCCTAAAAGAACTACAAACATTGATATAACCAAAGAACATATGACTTAGTCACATTTCTAAAATGCATTAGTATGATTATTAAATAACAGTAGAGCAAGATAATGAAGGAAGGCAAACATGAGTATGAGTAAAAGAGTCATATTGAAAACAAAAAGACCTGTTGATCTAGTATGTTCGAAAACAGATAGGGTGTCCCTATTGTGTAATTTTTTTTAAAATATTGGCCCTCGTCCAAGAGGACCACCTATTCCTTGTTCTTGTCACTAAATGTGGCGGAAGGGAAAGAGAAGTTTCGCATTTATAACGGAAATTAACCCTGTCTATTATCTCCTTTTTGGTGGCGGATCAGTGAGATTTCCAAGGTAGGGCTAGGGAAAGTCTTGTAGCACTCAAGATATGATGTAGTACTGTCTAATGGAAAGGGATAATCATCCAGAGAACATCCAGTATGGCTAAAGCTGGTGTTAGGGTAATATGGCAATGAAATACTCATCCATCAGGTCATTAAATTTTGTGGACCACGGGTTTTTGGATGAGTGGACGAACCACCACATATGTGAGAGAGAGCCAACGTTCCCGATCCCTTCCAACATAGTTTAGAGTAGGAGGGTGAGAAGTGGGCCAGTCGAGAAGGGTTTAGGTACCACCTTAAATAATCTTTTCATTAATTCTAAATGATTGATACATCTAGAATGATTCTTTATTGCAATAGAGGCTCTCAACCAAGTGGTCCCATGAGAAGGAGCAATTGAGTTCTTCCTCCATTTCAGTATGAAGAAGGGTTTCGACCTCTTCCTCGGAGGAGAGCATAAGGTTATAGGCAGTTGATAGTCCCTCTCAAATCCTTCTCGCCGTGACAGAACTTATAAAAGGGGGAGGTTCGTGAGGTATGGCACGGCCACTTCCAGGACTGAAGAGCATGCCTAATTTGTAGGTACTGGTAGAAAGATGAATTAGGCAAGTCATATTTTAGTTTCAGCTCCGAGAAGGACTGAAGGTCATTATCTTTAAATAGGTCACTTTATAGACTTAATACCCTTGGATAGCCAACTAGAAATCGGAAGGGAGGGGATATTGACCTGGACAATTGACAAAGGACAATTCTGCTTTGTGACGGGGATCCAGTTTTTGGGGATCACAAATTTATGCCAAGCATTAATGGCATGGATAAGGGATAACAATTGAGGTTGGGGAAACTGAATTCCTAAATTAGAGGCCATTAATATGTCTTTCACTGAGTGAGGCGCAATTGAACTGTTTTCCAGTTGTGACCATCCTTGGCAATCTGTGGATGTCCAAAAACATATTATAGGTTCTAGTACGGACACTACATTGTAGGAGAGTAAGTGAGGAAATGACATCCCCCCTTTTTTAGTATGCAAGTAGAGGTATTTTTTCTTGCATCTAGGTCTTTTTGAGTTCCATATAAGCTTTAATAGTTGAGACTGGAGTTTGCTAAGTAAAGGTGCTGGGAATAAAAATGGTAGTGATCTGGCAACGTACAGGAATTTGGGCAATAATACCTTTTTGGTAAGGTTAATTCTTGCCATCCAGGACAAAGGAAGACTACTCATTCTATTAATTTCTGAGGAGAAAGTTGTGGTAAGGTCAGCTAGATTTGTGGAAATTGTACGATCCAAACAACATGAGATTTTAATTCCTAAATAAGTGATGTGGTCCTGGGCCCAGACAGATTTCCAGCTAGATAACTTTTTCTGGAGTTCCTCCGATATATTCATCGATAGGGCTACCGATTTGGTTTGGTTTAATTTATAGTATGAAATGAAGGAATACTCTCTCAGGACACTTAACAGTGCAGGGATGGAGATTTCTGGTTTTGCACATGAGGGTGTCGTCTGCGAACAAACTAATTTTGGGCTCTGTGTCAAAGAGCTTTATCCCATGAATAGAGTCAGATTTCCTAATAATCTCTGCTAATGGTTCCACACATAGAATATAAATTAAAGGGGAAAGTGGCCAACCCTGTCTCGTTCCATTGGATATCGAGAAAGGGCCTGAGAGGAAGCCTGATGAAAATACTTTTGCTGTCGAGTTAGAGTACAGAGCCATGATAGCTTGCTGGATTGGGCCAATAAACCCGAATTTAGCTAGTACTGCTCTAAGAAAGGTCCAGTTCAGTCTATCAAAGGCTTTCTCAGCATCGAGAGAAAGCAGGAGAGCCGGTATTTTTCGGAGGTTGGTAAGTTGCACTACATCCAGAACCCTTCTAACGCATCTCTTGTTTGACGAGATTTGACGAATCCTGATTGATCCTTATGAATTATTAAGGGTAAAATTTTATTTATCCGGTTGGCTAAGATCTTAGAATAGAATTTTATATCATTATTCAGCAAGGAGATTGGCCTGTAGTTCACGACCTGATCTGCTGGTTTACCAGGTTTAGGGATAGTGGTTATCAGTGCGGATAGCATTTCAGCGGGGGCCGTCCCTTTGTCTTTAATAGATTGGAAAAGGGTACACAAAAAAGGGGTAAGGATTGGTTTGAATATTTTATTGTATTCGTTGGTTAAACCTTCAGTACCGGGGGATTTATGGAGTTTAGAATTATTTATTACTTCTTCTATCTCTGTGGGTAAAAAAAGGTCTGTTTAAGTCTGAAAGTTGTTCTTCCGTCAGAGAAGGCAGATTGACTTGTCTTAGGAATGCTGAAATATCCGTAGAAGAAACTGGAGGGGTTTCTGGGTTGTCTTTAAGGTTGTAAAGGCCAGCATAATACTCAGCGAAGTTATTTGCTATTTTTTGAGGGTCAAAGATTTTCTCCTGAGGAGAGATTGTTAAATGTGAAATCTTTGTACGGGCTTAGTATTTTTTAACCCTTTTTGCAAGAATTTTGGATGGTCTATCCCCTTGTAGGTAGAAGCTCCATTTAAGCTTTGATAGTTGGTATTCATAGTAATATAAGTTTAGGGATCGAAGTTGGTTCCTACATTCTGCGAGGCTATCCTTGTTACTTTTAGTTGGGTTTTTCTTAAATTCCTTGTCTAGAGTCTGGAGTTTGCTTAAGATTTCGGACATAGCTGTGTCCCTTTTCTTTTTCTCCCTAGCTGCCAGTTTTATGCAGACTCCTCTCAGGACCGCCTTATGGGCACACCATAGAATCTCCGGGGATGGAGAGGAAGGGGAATTTAGTTTGAAATATTCGCTGAGTGCATCCTGAATTTCTTTAACTAAATCTGGTGACTTTAGTATTGAGTGGTTAATACGCCATGGAAATTGGGGTGAAGATTTAGATTTCTCTGACAGAGTCATGTAGATTGGAGCGTGGTCAGACCACGTTATTAGGCCGATTTCTGTTTTGGCTACTGCTGGCAGTAATTGTCTATCTACTAAAAAGTAGTCCAGTCTTGAGTGGGTATTTTTTGAAGCCGAAAAAAATGTAAAATCTACTTCATTAGCATGCTGGTACCTCCATGGGTCGTGAAGGTTTTCCTCCCACAGTAGCGACTGAAGTTCTGGGGCATAACGGGAGGAACCCACTGACCTATCTAGTCTCTTATCTACTACTATGTTGTAATTCCCACAGATAATCAGGTCATTCTTAGCCATTTTCCTCGCGCGATCTATTACTTTAGAGATAAATGTTGTTTGCCTCGTATTCGGAGCGTATAGATTAACTAATGTATATGATACCGAGTTTAATTTACATTTTAATATTATATACCTCCCCTTTGGGTCAATTTCTTCTTCTTGTATACACGTAAACGCAACCGAGTCCCGTATTGCTATTGCTACTCCTGCTTTTTTTCACTGGCAGGGATGATACAAAAAATGTGGGGAAATTTCTTATGTTTCAACCTATCAGAATCTAATTTTCTGAGGTGGGTTTCTTGTAAGCACATTATGTCACACTTGGATCTTAGGGCGTCTCTCCAAGTGTAAGCTCTTTTTATTGGGGAGTTAAGGCCTTTCGCGTTCAGTGACATTATTCTAATCCCCATAAAGTAAGGAGAATATGAAATTATTCAAGGGATTTGGTAGATTACAGTACTCATACTCTTTACCTAAGCTACGATATCGAGTAAAGCGATTCACCGTGGAGACTAAGGTAAAACTGAACAACTTAAACAAAGGAAAAGTAAAGGATAAAATAATAGCAAAAGAAAAAACTTCCCTCAATGGGAAGACCTGTGATGGGGACAGTCCATGTAGGCGACCCACAAGAATGATGACAAAACTAACAAATTAAGAGGATATCACTTGTGGATATCTCGAGGAGATCTTATAGGACTGCGCAGAGTGGAGTTTCAGTCATTTGGTCTTGTATTTGACCTGCGAGCCTTTTCTGACCAGATTGGTGTGATGACTTCAGGTCTATCTCGTCTCTTTGTCGCTGGGGATTGGATTGGTGTTGATATCAGGTTCCATGCCAGAAGGAGCTCCTTGGCCATGGTAGGGGTGGAGCATGTCACTATAGAGTTATCTTTAGAAATGACCAGTTTCACTGGAAATCCCCAGTGGTAGGAGATATTGTTCTCCCTTAGGATTCTTGTGAATGGTGCGAATTCTTTTCTTCTCATCATGGTACCTGCTGAGAGGTCTGGGTATAGGGAAATATTCTTGAACCTATCTGGTAGGACAGAACAGGAGCGAATATTTTTCAAAAAATTCTCTTTGGTGCGGAAAAAGTGAATTCTAGCAATCACATCACGCGGTATTGCAGGAGGAAGGTGTTTGGGTTTCGGGAGTCTATGAATTCTGTCGACTGTGAGGTCGAGCTCTGTGGCTTCAGGTAGCACTGAGGCCATAAAGTCTGCCAAGAACTGAGGGAGTAAGTCCTGCGTAATATTTTCCGGAACACCTCTCAGTCTAATGTTGTTTCTCCTAGACCTGTCCTCCAGGTCTAGGACTTTGGCAGAGAGACGGTGCACTTCTTCTTCAAGGGCAGCATTTGCATCTATGAGTGAGTTATGTGATTTTGCGAATTCCGTCATTTTGTGTTCGACATGCTCAGTTCTTGAGACTAAGGATTGGATGTCTCTTTTGAACTCTCCCATCATCTGTCTAAAATCTTCCTGTAAAGACTCTCTAAAGGATGAGAAGAGACGATGTAATGTATGTTCCGTAATTTCTAGACTACCTGTTCCTTCTTGATGATCCATATCTACTGATTCTTGGCGGGATGAAGCAGGAGATGTAACAGAAAAAGGTATGCCGCCCCTTTTATTTTGAGAATTAGATTGTGAGGGAGGGTTATTGAAGAATTCAGTCAATTTCTTGGGTCTGGGGTTCCTCTTTAAAGTTCCCCCCATTGGATTCTCTAAGAGTGAGGGCTGTTTAAATGGTATATTAACAGAGTAGGCAGTAGTTGAATTCTGTGTAGGACAGTCACTCCGTCTTATAGAGCTGTTTGAGTCTCTAGAGATGAATCTTTGATGAGAGGAGTAGGGAATGGGACTGCACAGAACGGAGTTGAAGTTAAGAAAGTGACATAGTTTACCCTGTATGTATCAACCTGAGGAGTTTCCAGGAATAATGGTAAGTCCCAGGGTTAAAGTAGCATAAACACGTATGATAATAGAAAATGTTTAGGGACACTGCGTAAAGTAAATGCTGATTGTAATGGCTTGATTTCTGTGTTACGTGCCTATTTATGACTTTGAATCCTTGCACAAGCTGGTAAGTGTGCACTTAGGTAGGGAAGGAATCCAAGCACTTGTCCTATAGCTGTTGTTAGATACCAAGGCCCCTTTGCATCGATCAGCTTATTCCTGGCAGTTGTTATGTCACTGGTACTTCAAGAGGAATATATATAGAAGATGTACTTGTCTGAAATATATTAATTTCTTATGGGCAGTGACAGTGCACTAACAACTCTGTTTTCCTTTGTGTAATAAATATTGCAGGGGTCTTTAGCTTTATGACAAGGGCCTCTTTGACCCACTCCTATTGTGACTTTAATATGGGTGCGATAGGAGCTGCAACCGTGCCCTGAGCTCAAGTGGCGGGAAACCTCCAGAGTAATATGGTGGACAAGAGAGGCTACTCGGCGCTTCACCACTAAGCTACTGGATCATGCCGTGTGTCACTTAAACTCTCCTCTGCTGTTGATGGGCTCGGGGGACAGAGTGGAGACGGGCTGCAGCTGTTCTCCTGCTCCCGGTGACGGGGAGTCCCCAGCCCAGATCAGCGGGCACAGAGGGCGATTTGCGCTGAGGAGCCTGGGACACCCTGTGAGTACTAACTGGAACTGCGCTTCTACTGCAGCGACGGGGGATCTCCAGCGCAGGATGCCGGGCGCAGAAAGCACATCGCGCCAAGAAGTGTCGGAGACCTTATGGGGATGGGCTGCTACTGCTCCTTCTCTCCGGGTAATCAGGGGGTCCCCGGCGCAGGTTGGATGGCGCGACAGTCCGCTCACGCGATTTAACTGCCGCTGCTCGTGACAGGGGAGTGCGGCGCTGGGTTCCGGTCCTCTCACCTATTCCTCCGATGGGTCTGTGAGACGGAGGGAGTGAAGATCACCGCACTTCTCCCGCTCCTGAGCTCCGGTGACGAGAGGTCTTCAGAGGAAGATGGCTGGCGCTCAGTGCTCCGTGCCCCACAAAGATGTTCCAAGAACAGACCGGAGGTACTGTGATGCGTCTTATGTTCACCGTCCAGTGTCCAGATAGTGAGGAACGTCGGGGTAGAAAGCTGCAGGTCTTTAGGTCAGTCCAGAGGTTTATTTTAGCCGCTTTTGTAGTGATTTCCTCGGGAGCTCCTCTAACTCGCGGCCATCTTCTTGCCGGGTCAAGCCACGCCCCCCGACATGTCCTTATATTGTATGACACTGTCAGCAATGATTGAACAGAGTCAAACAGATGTTAAATGGGATAGAAATTGACCAAAAAATCTAGCTCATCTGGCTGTGTTTTTTTTTTTGTTTTTTTTACACTATGAATTAAGTCTGACTTAGCCTGGACAATTTAGAATATCATCTGATCTTGCAGTACCAAAAAGCCAATAAATGTTAGAAGAGTGGTGTGTTTTACATCTCTACTAGTGTTGAGCGAACAGTTCAAGAAAAGGTTCGTCCGACTCGAACTCTACATATTTTCTAAACTCAAGCAGAACTGAGCTTTTTACGGTTGTTCGAGTAAAGTTCGGGTTCGACAGATGTGTTCGGCGTGCCATTTCTTACTTTCACTTTGCTTATACCTGCATTTTTGGTGCCATTCAATCAGTGCAGACAATAGAGATGTGTCCAAAAACATCACCAGCGAGTTTGTAGGGATCTCATTGGCTGCTGAAATCACATGACCCTGTTCTATCGATTAGACTTCCAGTTCAATCTCTGTACTGAACACACTGCTCTCTATGTCTGCATGCTTGAATGCATGCAGGCAGGCACCCCATTTCACAGCAATCTTATTAAGGTACAGATGATAGTTAGATTAGTTAAGGGGTAGGGAGGGCAGTCAGCTTAGGGAATTATACACAGGAAAAGTTAGGGAGAGTTAAAGTGCTGCCTGTTTCTTTCAAATCTTCAGTCTGTGTACCCAAAAGTGCATGTCTGTGTTTTGGGGGTACAGCCAGTGGAGAAGACACAGTCAGCACCATTGCAAATGATAGGGATTTAACAACAGTAGTGATTTGCTGTTTTGCTGCCAGGGTTCTTCCATTAGACCCCGTTCAAGAGATATTCCATTGAAAAAAATTCTATTTCTAATCCTATTTGCTAGTTGCAAAATATAGGGATTCAAGATCAGTTGTGATTTGCTGTTTTGCTGCCAGGTTTATTCCATAAGATCTCGTTCAACAGATATTCTGAAAAAATTCTATTTCTAATCCTATTTGCTAGTTGAAAAATATAGGGATTTTACAACAGTAGTGATTTGCTGTTTTGTTGCCAGGGTTATTCCATAAGACCCCGTTCAAGAGATATTCCATTAAAAAAATTATATTTCTAATCCTATTTGCTAGTTGCAAAATATAGGGATTCAAGATCAGTTGTGATTTGCTGTTTTGCTGCCAGGTTTATTCCATAAGATCCCGTTCAACAGATATTCTGAAAAAATTCTATTTCTAATCCTATTTGCTAGTTGAAAAATATAGGGATTTTACAACAGTAGTGATTTGCTGTTTTGCTGCCAGGGTTCTACCTTAAGACCCCTCTCAACAGATATTCTATTAAGAAAATTCTATGTCTAATCCTATTTGCAAATTGTAGATATTCAAGAGTAGATGTGATTTGCAGTCTTTGGAGTAAAGTTCTCCAATAAGAGACCATGAACAAATCTTTTTACTATTTATCTTTTTGGACTTGGAGCGAACTAGAAGTGGTAAGCGAGCAAGGAGTGGTTGTAGGGTGTGGAGCTAGAGGTACGAGACAAGACACTCCTTCCAGTGCTCCTGACGACACACAAGCGAGCACATCGTCAGTTGCAAGACCGTTGGGCCTGTCATTGCTTGGTCGGTTCCCTGTTAGTCTCATTACTGAAGATCGATGCCAATCTGTTCTTCAGTGGTTAACACACCCTACATCCAGCAGTTTTACTTCCTCTTCCTCTCAGTCAAGGGCCCAACTGTCATCATCATTATCAGTCCAACCTTAAGGCCAAATGTCACCCAATATATATTCTACTCCAACTAATCCATGTTCTGAAGAGCTTTTTGATCACAAAATACGGTTGAGGTCAGAAGGCATTTCAAAAGATCAAGAGGCCAAAGAGGATGATTTTGTCTGTTCTGACACCCAATCACTGATGCCCTCAGAGGAGGAGAAGGAAGCAGAAATCCTGAGCCGTCAGCAATACCTCGCAGTGCCTGTGGCTTCTAGCTCGCAGCTTGAGGATGCAGACTGTCAGGAAGAGGAAGTCACCTGTGATGATGATGATATTGCGGATCCAACGTGGTCTTTTGAGCAGCAGCTTTCGAGCGCGTCATCAGTGGAGGAGGAGAATGATGGGGTAATGTCAGTGCGGGTCCGGCCACAGAAACGGAGAGGGCGGTCGCACAAGTCTGCTGACATTACTCCGCCAGCCATGGTCAGTGGTGGCAGCGGGAACACCGCTACTAGGTTTTTACCGTCGAAAAGGTCCAGGACCTGTGAAGCCTGGCCCTTTTTCGATCAAGCCTCAGATTCGCCAACCGACATCGATGCCAGCTTTGCTTTCAACGCGTCAGTAGAAGAATGGATCTAAAGAATTTGACCACCACTAGCATGAACGGGCACATGCATGTAAAGAATGAATTGCTGTGGAAGAATCACTTGGAGAAAAAAGGCCACACAGGTCCTGGGCTTCCAACCACCGTGACATCTTCTGCCTCCACCACTTCCAAGCCCAAGCGGTCCTCTGCTGCCGATGTGCTGGAGCAGCATCGGCAAGCACCATCCCCAGTCCCAGACACTGTCGGCCGATTCCCACCACCAGCAACACAGTCTACACCTTCCCCTTCCACCAGTCTGACCTGCACGCCGTACAGCAGCCAGTCTACCAGCCAGCCTTCTGTGTACCAGCTGTGGGAGCATGAGAAACACTTTCACCCCAGCCATCCCAAAGCCAAAAGCCTGAATGTCAGCATTGCCAGGCTGTTGGCCTTGGAAATGTTGACTTTTTGGATGGTGGACACAGATGGGTTCCGCCATGTCATGGCCCTGGCATGCCCCGAATATCAGATTCCAAGCAGGTATTTCTTTGCCAGAAAAGCTGTCCCTGCCCTGGCCCACCACATTGCAGAAAAGATCCCCAGCGCTTTGGTTGCTTCTGTGTCCACCAAAGTCCATCTCACTACAGACACAATTTTCCAATTTTACAGGTCTTCTTTAGGCAGTGATTCCAGGTCCAGAGCTGGTGTAGGACGGCAATTCAGCTCATAGAGTAGAGCGCATGAGTCTAGCCAGGGCTCTGGTGATGCTCAGTATGAGGAAGTGGAGGAGGATGAGGAGGCCGGCACTCATTACCCTTCAGTGGTAAGAGGTTGGCACAGATTTCAGGATGAGGATGAGGAGGAGGAAGAGGAAGATGATCTGGTTAGTATTCCTCGACCACGAGGTTTGGGAGGTCCCGGCAGCATCTCACACATGAGTGCTTGGATGCTACATTACCTGCAACATGATCCACTCATCAAGGCAATCAAAATGAACAGTGATTACTGTGGCCACCCTCCTTGATCCACATTACTAGACAAATATTAGCACTTTCCTTCCACCCACACAAATTGACAGTAGAATGCAGGAATTTTAGACAGTGCTCATTGACCAACTCGAGACATCTGTTGCATCTTCTTCCCATTCTAATGTCATGGTGGGTAGCGTGGCAGCAGTAGAATGGCAAATAGCCGCAGCAGCAGCAGGCAGTGTGGCAGAAGCCTACTGGGTGATATTCTTCACTCGTTTGTTACCACCTCACAAACACCTGCAAGGCAGGGCAGCATTCAGAAACAAAGCATGGTCCATGAGTATCTGCGGCTCAACCAAAATGTTTTTGGAGTTGGTCTGGACCCATTCAACTTCTGACGGCAGCCAGCATTATCTCGGAACAGACATTCAGCACAGCTGGCGGGGTGATAACTGACAAACGTATTCGTCTTTCCCCCGGAAATGTGGATCGTTTGACATTTATCAAAATGAATCAAGTGTGGATCTCTGACGATTTTGTTGCCCCAGTTGCCGATGTCACCGACTAGTAAACTGTAGCACGTCTTCTTGACAATGTGAAATACACATTCCATCAGTCATCTATTAACATCAGCTATTCATCATCCATCATTCAGTCTGCCATAAATTATCTATTAACCTTTTCAGGACCCATACAGCCAAATTAAATGGGGCCGCCACCCATTACTACTTCCTATTTTTTTTTAACATATTTGTGGGCTCCTTTTCGATTAGGGCACGTGACAGGACAACTGCATATTCTGCCCTATTGGCACCCCTGGTGGTAGCAGCCGCTACTGGGCCCTGCATCATGAGGTGTTCCAAAAGTCCCTTTGACACATGAGAAGACACCGGTATTGGAAATGGCACATGGTAACTGGCATGGGTGCCAATAGGGAAGTAATCCTGTCAGGGGCTCTAATCAAAAAGGGGCCCAGTGATATTATAAAAAATGGGAACTAATAATGGGTGGGGGCCCCATTTGATTTAGCTGCATGGGGCCTTGAAATGATTCATAGATGACTGATGGCAGCCCTGGCTACCACTGCACCCCCTATAACTACGGCCCTGCCAGCTGAACCTCCATGTTCAACATTGGAATGTTCTTGCTACCACCACATATGTGACATGTTCTTGGGTCCTGGTGCAAAAAGTGATATGTTGCTAGTAATGAGCGATCACTGAAAAATTCGAATTCGGGCCGAACCCCGAAGTTTTAGAAATTCGGACCGAACATCGAACCGACCGCCGAACCCCATTAAAGTCAATGGGAGATGATGTTCAGGTTAATTTTATGCTAACACAGGTGAGGAGAAGCCACAATTACCTTTCATAAGAGTAAAATGGATACGTGGAACAACTTAGTGAAGACAATACTTTGTGAAGACAATACTAAGGGTATGCTCACACGGCTTATTTTGGGGTGCATTAAGCCGCATATTTTGCGGCATACTGTGCTCTAATACGAGCAAAATGCACGCGCGGGGAGATAAGTGATGTAGTGCATGTCTATGTGGCCGGCAGGCTGTCGGCCCCCCACGCCGTGGGAATACGCGCTGATCAGTGTAACTCCCAAACAGCCGGCTTAATTGCAGGGCGTACTGTACACCCTGCAATTAAACCGTGTGAACATTCCCTAAGAGTCACAGAAAAAAATTCAGAGGCTAAAATAATTCATTCCTTTCAATGGCTAACTGAAAAGATGAGGACTGCGAAGCTATAGGAGGTGAAGTGCTAGCAGCTGCTACAGGGTCCCTTTGACCCATAAGAAGATGCCGGTATTGGAAATGACACATGGTAACTGGCAGGAGTCCCTGATCACTTTTTGCACCAGGGCCCAAGAACATGTGGTGGCAGCAAAAACATCCCAATGGGTAACATGGAGGTTCAGCTGGCAGGGCCATAGTTATAGGGGGTGCAGTGGTAGCCAGGGCTGCCGTCAGTCATCTATTAACCATTTCAAGGCCCCATGCAGCTAAATCAAATGTGGCCCCCACCCATAACTGGTTCCTATTTTTTAACATATCACTAGACCGTCTGTATGGGGCCTGGGACGGTTAAGAGATGATTACTGCAGACTGATTAATGACTGATGTTAATAGATGACTGATGGAATGTGTATTTCACATTGTCAAGAAGACGTGCTACAGTTTACTAGTCGGTGACATCGGCAATTGGGGCAACAAAATCGTCAAAGATCCACGCTTGATTCATTTTGATAAATGTCAAATGATCCACATTCTTGGGGGAAAGACAGATACGTTTGTCAGTTATCACCCCGCCAACTGTGCTGAAGTTGCGTTCCGAGACAACGCTGGCTGCTGGGCAGGCTAAAATTTGTATGGTGTTGTCGAGCAAGCTCAGGTCATTCATCCATTTTGAACACCCAGAATTTGAATGGGTCCAGATCAAGTCCAAAAACATTGGTTTTGAGTCGCAGGTAGTCATGGACCATGCTCTGAAGGCTGTCTCGGTGTGGTGTGTCCGAATGCTGCCCTGCCTTGCAGGCATTGGTTTGGTGGTAAAATCGAGATAAAAATGTTAACCAGTGTGCTTCTGCCACACTGCCTGCTGCGGCTACTTGCCGTTCTACTGCTTTCATGTTGCTGACGTTGTTGCACCGTGACATTAAAATGTAAAGAAGATGCAACAGATGTCTCGAGTTGGTCAATGAGTACAGTCTCAAATTCCTGCATTCTACTGTCAATTTGTGTGGGTGGAAGGAAAGTGCTCACTTTTGATTTGTAACATGGATCAAGGAGGGTGGCCACCAAGTAATCGCTGTTCATTTTAATTGCCCTGATGCGTGGGTCATTTTGCAGGTAATGTAGCATCCAAGCAATCATGTGTGAGATGCTGACAGGGTCTCCCAAGCCTTGGGGTTGAGGGGCACTAACCAGATCTTCCTCCTCTTCTTCCTCCTCCTCTTCCTGAGGTATGTGCCAACCTCTTACCACCGAAGGGTAATCGGTACCGGTGGTGTCCACCCCTGCCTCATCATCCTCATCCTGACTGTCACCAGAGGCCTGGCTAGCATCATGCCCTCTACTCTGTGAGCTGAACTGCCACCGCCTAAAGAAGACCTATACAATTGGGAAACAGTCGGGCCTTTTACATCCGACGGCGAATAAGGCTCTGTGTCCGCCACATCCTCCTCCATCACTGCTGGGACCTGCTGCTGCAGAGAGTCTAACGCTTGTTCCAGTAAAAATATGGCCACAATGGTCATGCTGACAATGCCATTGTCCTGACTGACCATTTTGGTTGCATTTTCAAAACTGTCAAGGATGTTGCAGAGATCTTTCACCTGCCTCCACTCTCTGTGGCTCAACACCCCGAGTCACTGTGAGGCATTGCTGATGGCTTGGGATTTCTGCCGACAGACCGACTTCCTTCTACTCCTCTGAGGGCATCAGCGATTGGGCGTCAGAGCAGACTAAATCATCCACTTTGGCCACTTGATCTTTTGAAATACCTTCTGACCCCAACCTCATTATGTCATCAAAGAGCTTTCCGGAATATGAATTATCTAGAGTGGTCTGTTTATTGGGAGACATTTGGCCTTCAGGTTGTGCCCTTGACTGAGAGGAAGAGGAGGTAAAACTGCTGGATGAAGGGTGTGTTAACCACTGAAGAACGGACTGGGGCCGATCTTCAGTAATGAGACACACAGGGAACTGACCAAGCGATGACAGACCTGAGGGTCCTGCGGCTGACGATGTGCTCGCTAGTGTGTTGTCCAGAGCACTGGAAGGGGCGCCTTGTCCCGTACCTCTAGCTCCATGTCCTACGCCCCTTCTTACTCGCTTACCACCTCTAGTTCGCTCCATGTTCAAAAATATAAATATAAAAGGTCAAGATTTGTTCAGTCTCTTATTGAAGAACTGTACTCCAAAGACAACAAATCAACAGTGTTCTTAAATGCCTATACTTTGCGACGAGCAAATAGTATTATAAACAGAATTTTATCTATGCAATATCGGTGAAATGGCGTCATAAAGAAGTACCCGCACAGCAAATCAAGTGGTCTTAAATGCCTATACTTTGCGATGGGCAAATAGGATTATAAACAGATTTTTTTCTATGCAATATCGGTGAAATGGGGTCGTATGGAAGAACCCTCACAGCAAATCAAGTGGTCTTAAATGCCTATACTTTGCGACGGGCAAATAGGATTATAAACAGAATTTTTTCTATGCAATATCAGTGAAATGGGGTCATATGGAATAACCCTGACAGCAAATCAAGTGGTCTTAAATGCCTATATTTTGTGAAAACAAATAGGATTATAAACAGAATTTTTTTCCATGCAATATTAGTAAAATGGGGTCGTATGTAAGAACCCTGACAGCAAATCAAGTGGTCTTTAATGCCTATACTTTGCGATGGGCAAATAGGATTATAAACAGCATTTTTTATATGTAATATCGGTGAAATGGGGTCATATGGAAGAGCCCTGACAGCAAATCAAGTGGTCTTAAATGACTATACTTTGCGATGGTCAAATAGAATTATAAATAGATTTTTTCTGTCCAATATCAGTGAAATGGGGTCATATGAAAGAACCCTCACAGCAAATCAAGTTGTCTTAAATGCCTATACTTTGTGATGGGCAAATAGTATTATAAACCGAATTTTCTCTATGCAGTACCGGTGAAATGGGGTTGTATGGAAGAACCCTGACAGAAAATCACGTGGTTTTAAATGCCTATACTTTGCGACGGGCAAATAGAATTATAAACAAAAAAAATTCTATGCAATAACGGTGAAATGAGGTAATATGGAAGAACCCTGACAGCAAATCAAGTGGTCTTAAATGCCTATACTTTGCAATGGGCAAATAGGATTATAAACAAAAAATGTTCTATTCTATTTTCTAACATCTATACAAAACTCCCTAACTAGTGATATGTCTGATTCACTAAGCTAGCGGCCCCACCTCACCCCCTGAGTAATCTAACTAGCAGCTTTTCCTGTGTAAAATCACTATTAAATGGTGTTTCTGCCTGCTGGCAAACCAGCACACAGAACAGAGGCATCAGTGTGTTCACTACAGAGACTAAGGTGGAAATGGCGTTCAACAGGAAATACAGTGACATACATATAAGATATGATTTTAGCAGCCAGTGAGAACCCCACACCCTCAATGGTGACGTTTTTGTCCCCCCTCTGTGCTCTGCACTGATTTGCTGGCTGCCAAAACTGAAGGACGCAGCTGAAAAAGGCGCCGAATGTCTGTACCAAACTGAACTTTTTACCAAACTTGTGGCAAAAATTTGGCTCGGGTTCGGAAAATACGTAAAGTTCGTGCTGAACTAACCTTTTTCCAAATGGTTCGGCTCAGCACTATAGGGGGTGCCAGTTACCATTTCCAATACCGATGTCTTCTCTTGTTTGAAAGGGGCCCTGTAGCAGCTGCTAACGCTGCCTCTCCTATAGCTACGCTGTCCTCATCTTTTCAATTAGCCATTGAAAGGAATGAATTATCTTAGCTTGTTAATTTTTTTCTGTGACTCTTAGAGCCAAATTTTCTTCACTAAGTTGTTCCATGTGTCCCTTTTACTGTTATGGGTGCTAATTGCAGCTTCTCCTCATCTGTATAGGTATAAAAATTAACCAGAAAATCTTCTCCCATTGACTTCAACTACTACTACTACTTCTAATACTGTAGAACTTCGAGCCGAACTCCACAAAATTCGAGGTTCTACTCGAACTCAAACTTTTTAGGGTTCGCTCGTTATCACTAATCTCTACATTTAATCTTTTAAAAAGACACTAAAATGTAGATATTCGGACATGAATGTCCCTTCAAAGAGGCATTACAGTGGTCAAAAGAATATCTTTTCCAGGTTGTTCTGCTACAGCTATCAGCAAGTATCCACCCACTTGTACATTTCATATAATGCTCCTTACAGGTTGCAACTCTAGTCAATGAGCTACAGATGTAGCAAATGTTATCTTGAAACTGACAAATTCTAATAATTCAACTACAAGAAAACTCAATTACAACAATAGTGTAAATCAAGGTATAAGGATGCACCAGTCATGTTCAGAATATCTAAATTTGTATAAATATGAAATTTTTGGCCATTAAGTGGTCAGTAATTATGTAGAAAACTAGTGAAGAGATTTCATTACTATACATTAAGGATAACCATAAACTTCCAATAGGAGTTACGTTTTGTATAAACAGTGAAAAAAATTGCTTGAGTGTCAGTTTTTGAATGGAGTTGTCACTTTCAGTCTTATTGTATTTGATTACGATGATTGATAGAAATTTCCGACTTGGTTGTTACACATCTGTTGCTTGTTGCGATGCAGGTTATCATTAACTTATAAGAGCCTCAAATCACAAGGGAAGCACTAAAACATAATTCATTTTGGTCTTATGCTGATCATCTGTCCTAAAGTAAAACAGTAACGGGCCATGCTATAGTAATGGGAAAAAGGACAAATGATTGTGATCCTGAACTTTTACAAGGACATACTTAAACAGTTTCATTGTAGAAATATACCTGAATGAAGCTGTATGGCTGTCTGTACTTTCATGGTTAAATTGGTTAGCAAGAGTTATACGTAAGTTACACAAAAGAAGCAAGACTGCACTATGACCATTGTGGTTAGCAATACAAAAGTTCTGACAACACAAAAAATAGATCATTTAGTTAATGAGATTCAGAATTATAGTAACCAGTAAAACTTGACAATATTCTAAATAATTTACATGAACATGTTAGAGCTTTCTATATTTTTGCTGTTTCACTAACTGAATGTTTTTCTTTTTGTCTGCCATTGTTAGAAATGGCAGAAATCTTCGTGCCATTTTGTCTCCTCTTCTATTAGATCAGATATTAGGCAATTACCATGCAACTCTTTGTATCAGGTATAAAGTCAGCTCATCTGCTACTAATTATCACCTGGGACAGCACGGAAGTGTAAAAGCAATCCTGACAGATACCGAATACATTTTTTGCAATAAAGCCGGTGATGTTTTAACTTTTTATCTGTTTGGATGCTGGAACATTTCTTTTCTTTGAATTACCATGCAACCACCTCAAACTAATTTCAGGGTCGATCAACTAACCATGCTGTGCATGCTGTGAGTTTTTGTTTTAGTACTGGGAGTCACTGTTAGAATCCAGGAAAGATGATTGCTAAAGATGAAACCAAGTTCCAAAGTCTTGTGCCAACCAGCATCAACATGATGAATTCTATTAAATGTCAGCATCACTGTTGTTTCTATAAGCAAGGCGGGTTGCAATGCCAGTCCTCCTATCTCTTCCCTCTTCTTAAAATATACTCCTATACACTATTCAAATTAGTGCTGAAGATGCTGTAATCAAATTACTTTAATAGCTATAGAGTTCCCTCTACAGAAACTCAAATATCTTGTAATTCCCTGTTAGTGTAACATACTTAATATTAATTGTGACACTTTATATATTACTCTATTGTATTAGTCTATCTGTCAATCTTTCTATTTATCTGTGTCTTAACCTACTATATCAATAATAGTATAATAAATATTAAAAAGCAGCTCAGGATAATATCCTTATGAGTGACTACAGAGAGCAAGCTTTATTAAAAGAGGTTATCTGGCTATTTAGAATTGATGGCTTACCCTCATAACAGGCCAATAATATTAGATATGTGGGGATCTGACTCTTGGCATCCCCGTTTATCAGCTGATTTGAGGGGCACAGCTGCAGTACTTAGCACAGCTGCTATGAAAGGCTGTGTGTACTATGAGAACATATGAACAACAAAGAGACTGCAGCACTTGTGCAATATAACAGGGTGCATTATTTTAATTTAGTTCTTAAGAAAAAAAACTTAATGCGTCAGTTGTTTTCAACTAAGCACTAAAGTTGTGAGGTTAGCTGTAGTTTCTGATGAAATAGTTAACTCGAGCTTACTCTCGGCAGTCCCACTTATGAACTGATTTAAAGGGGGAAGCTGTAGTACATAACACAACTGCTATTGGAAACACGGTATATACTAGTATGAGAACACATGAACAACAAAGAGGTTGTGCAAGTGCTGTGGTCCCTTACAACAGCAAATCAGTATGGTGGGGTAAGATTGAACCCCAACCGCTTTAATATTGATGCTCTATTTTGAGAATAGGCCATCTAATTTAAAATTGCTGATAACCCTTGTTATTCCTGTTGCATATTCTGCAGCGTTGTAAAGATTGTAGTAACTCATATCCCTCTGTTTCTGCCAAAGGGTCGCACAATCTACTGCTATCAGAATCCAATAAACCTATATTCTCTTAGAGTGTGGGAGGAACCTTTTGTAACATGAGGAAACCCATGTAAGCACTGGAAGAACATATAAACTCCATGCAGATGTTATGCCTTTGTAAATCTTAATATGACAAACTGTGCAAAGAGGGAGAATCAGGTGTAAAATGTGAGCTTTACATTTTTAACCCTTTTTTCCTACTTTTGTCACAATGTCCTTTTCCTTCAAATACTAATGAAGTGTAATAACTGAAACCTTATGGTATACGATGAGGATGACGTTAAAGCCTTTTTTGATGATCACAAGCATAACTGTATCTGGACCTCTTGATAGTCATGTGCCATTTATACTAGTACTGTTCTTACAAAGGGTTTTTATGGCTCCACCGAGCTGGACCCTCGTTATTCTACTGTTGAAGATTGGACATACAATTTTAAGTACATTTCTTTGCATAGATACAAAAAAGGAAAAAAGAATTTATAATTTATTGGCACACATGAATATTAGAATGGAAGCATACTGTACGCCCAAGATACATCCTTTTTTTCTTACCTTAGTAATAGATCCTTTTAATGAAATTCACTCCTACGTTAGAGGATGCTAGGTTACTAAACATAAAAACAAATTTCCGTTAATTCAATCTTTTTCAAGGAACTTCTTCATTACCACATAATATAATTATAATTTTCTAAGATATTATTTAAATGGAACATTTTATAGACAATGCTATACACAGGCACTTATTGTGTCCATGGGAAGAAGCCTTAAAGGCTTGTTCATGAAAATGTCCAATATCAGAAATAAATATTGTAGGATAGAACCTTATGTTCTTTTAGTTCATTGCATTAGCCATCCTTTTTTATATACAGTTTGCATCTCTTTTTGACCTTTATACAATTTTTAAACAAGGACAATGGTCTACATGTTTTCACCATCAGTATTCATTTATCTTTTAGAAGTTGTTAGTGGATCTATTATTATTATTATTACCACCATCATGTGCTCATAACCATATAAAGTCACATAAAATATGATGTTATTATACATTGCTATCCCTACAGATCTTAGAGGCATGGGCATAACTGGCAGTAAATAACAATGATAGTGTCATGTACTAGGAGTACTAGGAGTGAGTCCTGTTAACCTCTTGGCCCCAGAGCAATTGCTGTGGATGCTATATATACTGATGCAATGTTGAAGTTGAGGGAAAGTTAAAACTAGATACTGAAATGATTGTCAAAAAAGCCATTTTTCGATACCTTGATTATGTTAAAAAATTTCAGGAGAACCGTAGAGAAAACCATTATAGTTAAAAGCTACCATATTATGCTCTTAAAAGCAGAGGTGACCATGGGGAGTGGCACTGTCTGTCAATTTGTTAGAACAATTGTAATGTTTACTCACTTTTCAGCCACCATCTTCGACCAGCCCGGGGATCATTCAGGTCACTACAGGCATCTCTGTCCTTTGGTAGAACGGTTTTGGCATCCAACATAAGCCACATTGACACAGGCAGTAGTTTTAAAACTGGCCCCAGCCAGCTTTATTCAGCCAGCATATAACAGCAGGTCAGTGTAAATATAAACAAAACCCTCAGCTGTCTGACCACTAGCTACACATGTAGAGTTCCTCTCTGCCATGGTCTTGACCGATCGTACAGCCCCACCAACATACACTTTGGTCAGTCTCCTACTGACCATTTTGGGTTCCCTCAAGTCTTCACCTTAGCTCTACCTGTTGCTCCAGCTTCTGGTAGCCAACCACCCCCCCTTGTTTCCGAATGGCCTAAACTTTAATAGGCCTCCAAAGACCTGCCAAAGGCTTGTCCTGGAATGTGTGAATTGCCTCCCACTCAATGTTGCAGCCGCTCCAAGGAAGCCAGCTCATACTAACGGCTACTAAGTGTCAGCAACTTAGCATTACTGACCTTACACTGCTGGCTTCCCCCACCAAGACCAGACCCCTTGATGGCACACATGTTGCAGACCTCCTACTGCAACCAATCCTGTGACAGAAACCTGTGACCTAAAGTTGCTCTGTCACATAATCAATAGATTTTTTTGTGGTCAGACAGCCATGGAGATTGGAAATTGATGTAATATGCTAGTCATAAATAGTAAAAAACGCTTCTCAGCTGCAACATCAAGATGATACAGGTGCGTAGTACAATACAAATACTATACCCTATGTTTTGAGTAAATACTGTCCAATTTCTCTTTGTTATTTCTTTTTGTAAATTGTTAGCATAAGTACTCACAAGAAAATGAGGAACCTTGACATGGTTTTTGAGCTTGCAAATATAGTGGCCACTGTATCAACTAATACCTCATATTTAATATTTTTCCAGTGTGTTATTTTTTGTCCGAAATACTGGGGAGCAGAGGGTGTCAGTATTTTGTGTTGGACACCTGAAATATGCTGGGCAGCCCGCCCAATCGAATAATAGAGGAGTCATAAATGGTTAGCCAGCACGGTGAATCACACTTATCTGTATAAATGGCACTCTTTGTATAACCTTATCTATATGCAATTATAATACTAACAACCATCCTCCTCATGTTGTATCATATTGTGACTTTTTTGCATACGGGTATGAACTGGTACTTATCCAATGCACAGTTTTTTATCATTCAATTACCCTCCAAGTGGTTGGGTGTGTGAGCTACTACTCATTAGTTGTCTGCACATGTTATATTTCTCCAAAGTAGCACTGGAGCTTATATTGCCTCCTACTAAGTGTAGTTTATTATCCAGCCATTGAGCTGTAAGTATGGCCTTGTGTTTGTAATGATCCATCACAGAGATTCTCTGAAGGACTCCACACCATACAAGTGTACAGGGAAAAGAGAAAAGAATAGTGCAGTCGGTCTGAGCTGAAAAAACACCTGAAAAAAGTTGTATACTCTACATGAAACGTCAAGAACAAACAGGGGGCTGCCCAAACCAAGGTGTATTTAAAAAAATAAGTATATTAGGCAGATAAATGCGTGCTGGGCACATTCCTGTTTTCTACATGTCATACATACATGATGAAAATCCAGTGCATGTGAATAATGTTTGAAAACCTTATCCACTTGTACTGTTCTGTAAATTGCTGCAGATTTGTGGACACAAGCCTAACGTGCTTATAACTATTTAATCTCTTTAGACTATCTGTAAATCTTACAATAATTAAAATACCTGTGGAAAATACCACTAATAGGATTTAATCCTATTTGATCAATGTAAAGCAAAAAAAAATACTGTTTATTACATTTACTAATGATGTTAAGCTTTAGATAATTGTTTATTTTATTATGTTTAGAAAATCTTTATTAAAGGGGTTTTCTCACCACGATGATCAGCTTTTAACATGTAAGAAAAGGTAAATGAAGATAGATACTGTTTTGATTTTGTTCAGGAGATAAAGAAGATTTTATCTACTGCTAGTGTACACAAGTTTGTCTAGGTTACCGACCACCTTTTCCTGCTCTTTCTCTTATCTGATCCAAGATTCGGTCAGTCAGTCTGACCATGATGAGTCACTCCCTGCTGAGTCTTTGGACAGGACATCATCAGCAGACACAAGTGCGTCCATGGCCAGGAGAGGGGACCGTGGGACCCATTGTGGCCCACATTCTTCAAAGTGTCACTTTATGTGGGAATAACTTTTTAATGCTTTTCACTTGACACATTGTGCCTTAAGTTAGTATAAATTTCGGCTGATACATGTCACGACGGTCGGTAGTGGATCCGCTGGACCAGCGCAAGCGATGGCGTAAGTAGAACCCAGTTTTAACCAGAGCCCGCCGCAAAGCGGGATGGACTTGCTGCGGCAGGAATCTACCAGGTCGCTTCCACTGGCGTGACTTGCTTGCGGCGGTGGCCAAGGTGTAGCGAGGTACAGAATCGTCAGTCGAGGCGTAGTCAGGGACAGGCAATAAGGTCAGGTTCGTAGTCGAGAGGCGTAGGCAAGGAGATACGGTACATGGTAAAGACGGAGACACCAAGAACTCTTTCTCAATAGGCTAGAGGGCACTAAAGAAATGGCCGGGACGTTCCGGAAGTGAAAACCTTATATAGGGTCAGCGACCGGCCAACAACCAATAGTGAGCGTGCTGGCCCTTTAAATCAGAGGAAGCCGGCGCGTGCCCTACGAAGCGGGAACACGCGCCGTGGCTGGCAAGGACGCCGCACGGAAGCAGTAGCGCGGGCTGGTAAGTCTGCCTGCACAGGGGAACGAGTGCATCCGCGGTCCGACACTCATACCGCGGCGCCGCTCGTCCCCGCAGCCGGGGAGGAGGCAAAAGTCCCGGTGAGCCTGTAGCCCGGCCGGGGGGCTGCGGGACCACCGGTGACAATACAGTTATTGTTTATTTCTTCAAAATCTGAAAATGTGAAAAATTTTAAAAAATTTCCTTTTTTTCAAAATTTCTACGTGTAAGACAGATAGTTATGCCACATAAACTAGTTTCTAACTTACTATTTGTCTACTTTATGTTGGCATCATTTTTTAAATGTATTTTTTATGACGTTTGGGAATGTCTACAATTCTAATAGCAATTTTTCACATTTTCAAGAAATTTTTTTAGACACCACTTCAGTTATGGCTTTATGTTTGACACCCCTATAAATCACTACTTAAAAAAAAAAAAAGAAAATCACACCTTAAAGTACTTTAACCAACATGTAGAAAGTTTTTTTTTAAACCTTTAGATATTAAAGCACAGTGGAGGTGAAATGTCAAAATTTCACTTTTTTGATGACTTTTAATTTTACTCCATTTTTTATTGAAAAACAGTAGATGTTAACAGAGGAACGCAACTCAATATTGATCTACCTGATTCTGCTGTTTTTAGAAACATCTCATATATGCCACTAGTGCACTATTTGACTTAACCACAGGCCCCAGAATTGTATGAGCACATGCTGGATTTTGTTCCTCATTTTTATTAGGATATTTTTTAGGCACCACTTCAGGTTTTACCCCTTAAGGTTCTATGTACTGGAATTACACTATTACATGCTGTTTAGCCCCCTAGACGCCATGATGATCGTGGCTGCAGTGTCTAAATGAATGAGAAATGCAGTTGCACACTGCTTCTCACTCCGATTGGCCCCCAACAGTGAGATCAGCGATTAGTTAACATAGCAGATGGAGGCCTTGTGAAGGCTTTCATCTCCGCCATGCCCTTCCGCAGACAGCAAGTGAAAAAAATGCCATATTTGTATAATATAGACAGTATAGTCTGTGGTAAGGTCAATGATACCATTAGAAAGAATATCTTGTCCTGCAAAATTAAAGCCCTGATATTCCTATGTTGATGAAAAAATAAAAAAGTTGTGGCTCTTGCAAGACGAGGAGGAAAAAAACTTAGAGCCATATTATATTGGCTGTCAGGAAGGGGTGAATGACACCTTACGGTGCGAAAACTTGATAAACACCCCTAAAAAGTTTTTGAAACTACACCCCCCAAAGGAATACATGCAGGGGTGTAGTGAGTATATTGACACAACAGGTGTTTCATTTTTTTTTTAGCGTTGAGAAAATTATTTTTTTAAATTTTTTCCAATAATATAAAGTTTAAAGAATCCTTGCAAAAATAACCCATAATTTGTTGCATAATGTCTTCCAATACCCTATATGTGGGTGTAAACTGCTGTTTCGGCACAAGGCAGGGCATAAAAGGGAGGGGGCTCTATTTGGGGTTTGGAACACAGATTTTCATAGGTGCCATGTTGCATTTGCAAAGCCCCCAATGTACCAGAAGATAAAACCTCCCCATTTTTGATTTAACACCGCTCAAGGAACTCATCGAGGGGTGTATTGTACATTTTGGACCCACGGGTGTTTTATGTTTTTCTACTTTTACACAATAGAAATGCTTTGATAAAAAATTGCATTTTTATGTTGTCATATTCTGAGAGCCATAACTTTTTATTTGGCTTTATACAGAGCTATGTAAGGGCTTGATTTTTTACAGGATGAGTAGATGTTTTCATAAGTGTATTTCATTAGAGCCACATTTTGGGGTTCACATGACTGTGTGATCCTTTTTTAAAGATTTTGGGAAGCAGGATGAACATAATACAGCAATCCTGGTACTTGTCACTACTCACGTACCCGCTTCTAAGGTGCAGTGCTCTGCAGGGGTAAATTCACCTGCCATGGTGCCACACCATGGGAGAGGCTTTGCTGATGAGCCTGGGAGTGACAGCTCTGCTTCTCCTCAGAACAGAGGGTGTGTCACACAGGCCAAGAGGAGGGCCCGGAGACCACACCAATCAGCTGCTGGGGCGGTGTCCGGGCACACGATTTAAACCTCCTCAGAACTTGCTGTCCTTGCCTGTGAAGCTTTTATTTCCTGTGTTCCCATATTGTGCGTTCCACATTACCTAACCTCGGCTTGTGTCCTTGACCTTGATTTGTCTTCTGATTCGGTACCTCGTCCTGACAGTGTTCTGAACATTGCCTTGTTTCTAGTTATTCTTCTGTCTTCTGATTCTTGGCCTGACATGCCCGTACTGTTGCTGACCCGGACTAATCAACCTTGCTTTCTCCTGGCGGCCCTGCACTTAGTAGCCTAGGGTCTGCCGCCCAGTTGGTGTCTGACATCTAGGGCAGCCTGCCAAGTAGGCAGGGACAGTGGGCTGGGTTGCAGTCAAGTCCTACTGCTCCTCCTCTGACTTAACAGTACTGTATTTTTATTTCATACAGCACTCACTGTGCGGCATTACTGATATGTTGACTTTACGGCAATAAAAAATGTATTTATTTTTGTATGTTTCATTACTTTCACACAATAAAAACACTTTTTAAAAAAGAAAACATTTTTATATCACTATAGTCTGAGAGCCATAGTTTTCTTATTTTTCTGTATACAGAACTGTGAAGCGACTTTTTTGTTGCGGGATCAGTTAGCATTTTCATTGGTACCATTTTGGGGGACACATGAGATTTTGATCGCTTTTCAATCCTTTTTTTATGAGACAAGAAGAAAACATGGCAATCTTGGTAATGATTTTTATTTTTACAGCACTCACTGAACAGTATAAATGACATGTTAGCTTTACTCTGTGGGTTGATTCGATTGCAGTGATTTTTGTTATGTTGTAGCACATTTTATTATTTTTAATGTTTTTATCATGTTGAATAATGTTTAAGCATTGCTATATTCTGAGAGTTATAACTTTTTTATTTTTCTGTTGACGGAGCTCAGTAAGGGCTTTTTTCGTGGGATAAACTGATGTTTTCAATTGGTTCCCCTTTGGATTTTCCATGACTTTTTGATAGAATTTTACTCTATTTTATGTGTAGTGGGATGAACACAAATCTCAATCCTTGCATTTTTTTTTAACATTTATCATGCAGGTTAAATGACATGAAACTTTTAAAGCCCCAGGTTGTTACGCATGCGGTGATAACAAATGTGTCTTTTTTATTTGATAGCATTTGTAATGGATAAATGGGCAGTCTGTTTTAATTTTTTTTTCTTGTAAAAATTTTTTCTTTTTACACTTTTTATTTTACTTTTTAATATTTTTACTTCTCCTCTTAGGGGGACTAGACTTAGCGAATGCTTGATTGCTGTAATGGTGCATTGGAGTGTATGACTGTACTGAAATGTATTATACAACTGTAATTTACCATGCCAGGCCCTGTTTCTGGACTTGGGCTGACATAGTGATGTAGCATACAGCCTGAAACCCTTTTTTAGGTTTCCAGACTGTCATGTTAACCATCAACACCCTGTGATCACAGAGCAGGATGCCAATGGGGACAAAAGATGCCCCCTCTCTCTGTCCAACATTTTAAAGAGTGGTCACAATTGACAGCAGCATCTAAGTGGTTAAACAACCTGCATTGGTGTAAACTCTAGTCCTGGCTGTTAGCATAGGTCCCTTGCAGTAACTTACAGCCAGTTTCATGTGCTAAGCATGCAAGCTCTGCTTCTCAGCCCACACAATGTTCATGATGTACAAATATATCAATTTACAGGAACCCCTTCCCGATTATGACAAACCTGTATGTCTAATGTTGGGAAGGGGTCAAAACATAACCTTTATTGATGTTTTTTAAACACAGTAGAAAGAACCAATAGGTTGATAAATACCACAATATAAATAAAGAGAGATGCTGCTAAGAATAACTCAATGAACAACCAGTGCACAAAATCAAGATAAAAGGAGTAACATCAAGGTTGAAAGAAAAATTAACTTTAAACTAAGCATGTACCTCAAGTAAAACAACATGTAACTCCACATGAATATATAGACAAATGGATTTAGCTAGCATGCATAGGACTATCTATCCCCATTACAATCCCTCATGCTCAGCTGTCTTAAAGCAGCATTACAGTCCTGATAAGGGAGGGTGGCCCCACTTATTGTGCCACATCTATGCACTCCATAAAAGCATCTACATGGGTTCCTTTTTATTTGGCGCTGCTGTGGGCATTGTTATCTTGATATCCCCTAATAAACTGAGGAGGAAACACACTAGCACCACTTTAAAGATATGTTTTAGGGTACTATAATGATTAGTGAGAGTCCGTCATCAATAAGTGGGGCTGTCCTTATTGGGCCGATTAGTCTGCTTTTAGGCAGCTGAGCATAAGGGATTGTAATAGAGATAGATAGTCCCATGCATGCTGACTACATCCATATGTTTATATCTTCTTGTGGTTTTCACTGGAGAAACCTTTAATACCAAATGAACAAATAACTGTGAGTTACAGGCTATATGCTAACATTGATATCGTCTTCCCGTGCTGTTGATGTAACAATACTATTTGAAGTGGCAGTTTAATCTTTCCTTCAACCTTGATGTTATGTTCTATAACTTAGTATTGTGCACTGGGTGTTCCTATGTATTCCTTGCAGCATCCCTATTGATTAATATTAGGTATGTATGGGTTCTTCTCGTGTTTCTAATACATTTATTAATGGTTTTGTTTTAAACAGGGCGATTGTTTTCAGTGACAGTAGTGGGATTATTCAGTCACTACTGTATGTAGTGGTACATTAATATGTGGCTATGATATGGCAGTATAATTTGTCCCTTGTAAAGTGGTATTGTTAGTCAAATTAGTCTTGGCATACTGGATTTTGTCTACTATTAATATTGTATTATACAGTGGAATTATTTGGTAACTGTTTAACTGTATTATTTAAAGTTATATCATACATTGGAAATTGCTAACTTTGAATAGATACTAGTCTTGATCATTTCGATGGGATATTTTGTTCATATTATTTCTCATTTAGTAGGTTTACCTCTTCATGCCCTTCTAGTTGTATGGTCACAGAATTGTGATATTGTGTTCATTTAATTAAATATTTTATAATTCAATCTGAGAGTACTTAAGTGTATTAACTGAGAAGGTAGAGTTCACTTTGACAAGGTTCTTCCGTTTAATTAAAACCAGGTACTTTATATTATAGTCATACTCTTGTTCCACTCATTATTGTAAGGTAAGAGATGAAGTTTCCACTGCATTGTTTGAGCTGCTATTTCGAATTAATTTCAACAGTGTGTAGGCGTTTTTTGTTCGAATCTATGTGGCTTTGGTGTACTTTGACATTTAAGTACAATTAATTCACATGTGACTTGGCAAGAACTAAATGTGTGAAAGTAGAACACGTTCTTAATATTTTAATTAATGCTCCTTTTGTTCCTTCTCATGTACTTGTATATGCACGTTTTAAAGGTTTTCCATTTGATTCTGGTGCTAAGTGGAAATTTTATTATACTAGTAAATAGGCTTTATGTTCACATTACTAAAAATGAGTCATTTGCCTCCAACGAATATATTTATCTGATACCTACTCACTTGTCTTCCTCATGTATTAAAGGACCTTATTATAGGTGGGTAGTATTTCATTTTCTTTTCTTTGTACAATTGGTCAGTTGCCATAGTCAGTATGTTGTACATGCTCAAGGATTATTAATTCATAAAATAGCCATTGTCAGTCATTAACCACTTAATAGCCAGGGTATTTTAGGCCTTAAAGGGGTATTCCTCTCAATGATTAGGTTTAGACACGCTGTCAATGGTAAATATATATTCTTACCAAATACATTTTTGCTCTGATTTTGCTTCATTTTAAGGATGCAGCAGGTTATCCTGCTTGTTTACAGATGGTTTCCTATGCTAACGCCTACCTCTGTGCTCACAACCTGTTATTTTTTATTAGCTGGAGCGGGCTGAGCAGCTAAATAGTGTAGAGGTTTTCAGTACCCTAGGAAACTATCTGTAAACATGGTAGAAAATCTGCTGTATATGTATAAAGAATGCAAAATTAGAACAGAAATGTATTTGGTTAGAATGTTTATGTACCTTTGTCTACATGTTTAGAGCTAATCAGTGAGATCAGAAAATCTTGTTAATGAACACGCATTTTTTTTGTTTTTTTGATTGATAACTTCCAAGAATCATAACTTTTTACATTTTTTCATTGACATTGCTGCATGTATAGCTTGCTCTTTGTGCAACAAGCTGTATTATTTGGAGCACATATAATGTATTGCAACTTTTTTTGGGGGTATGGAAAAAATTGTAATTTAACCCTAATTTATGGGGGTTTGTGTTTACAACATTTACATGTACCATATAAATGACGTTAGATTTTTTTCTGGGTGGTTATAATTACAGTGTTAACAAATGTATATAGTGTTTTTATGTTTAACTACTTTTGTATAATAAAACACTTAAAAAGTCTAAAAAGTGCCAAATATATCACAGTGGTTCATACTGTATTATAAACGGGCAATTTTGCACGATATTAATTTAACCTGTATTGGTTGGCTTATTTTAAAAACAAAAATTCCTTTTGGGAATCCCACTTGGAAATCAAGGTTTTCCCAAAAGGAAAAGGGGCCAGTTATCTGCTGTAACCCTGGAGAAAATGTAACTATTTTGTTAGGACATCATGGATTCAAAATCTCAAAAAAGATTGCCAAAAGATTTTGATATTTTGGAAAAAATTTTGTGGGAAAATCAGTTATACATTGGGGACAAAATAAAAAAGGACATTGATTTATAACTTTTATACGATTAGGGTTTAACTAACTTAAATGGTTTAAGAATGGTAGGGCAACGTATCATTTGTCCCCAAATTTAAATTTTGATTTTTTACTGAGTTGCATCACAAAAAAAGGGAAAAAGTTTAAAATTGATTGTAGAAGTTAAGCTATTGCCTGTAATTGATGAACTATGTAACACTGCCAGTATGGATACTATTGATACTCTGGAAATACTTAATGGTTACGTTTTTTTTTTTCCAAAACATTAAACTCTCGGCCGAGGCCAAACATCTAACGTTTTTGCAAAGGATTGCTGAGAAAATTAAAATTTTTAAATTTTCTTTACCTCACATTTCCCTTTTTCTGGGCCAAGGTATAAAATGATCTCTTTTTTTTGTTTTAAAGGAAATCAGTTTAAAAAAAAATGGGTTATTTTCTCTGTTAAATTATTATAGGGTTTGTGTAAGGGTTATTGACAAATTTTCCTTGCTAAAAAATAAAAAAACTTAAAAGTTTACTCATGTTTCAGATTTTCATAGAAAATTTTGTTAAAAACCGTGGGGTGATTTTGATGATGTTTTTTCACATCTTGGGTGACCATTTTTCCCAAAAAGGGAAAAGCTGAAAACTGAGGACACAGACTTCACAGTTAATCCATTTTAATGTGCTTTATTGTGGGTAATGGTTAAGCAAAGCTAGAAGTTTCAAATTTACAGTTTGTTTAATGTGGTGGTATTCCAACCACAAAAAAGGAAATCTGATGTTTTTTGCTGGGTGCTATAGATGTTTAATTCCAGAATTTGCTGTCACAGTTTGTACCTTATTTGACATAACTAAAAAGAATAGGAGAAAGAAAGTGGTCAAAATAAGAGAATTTGAACTAGTTGTAAAGGAAATGAAGAAAAAAAATTTTGTAAAAGTTTGGCCCTTTCAAGTCTGAATGAGTTTTTGGGCCGGCCCATCGTTGTCAAGCTTGGTGTAATGAACACCCTTATGTTTTAAGAAAGAAGCTCTTACCTCAGACACAGAGATATTCCATAATAGAGAAAGAAGGGTAACAATTATGTCGACTTCAAATGCATTTTATTACTTTTAACTAGTAGATAACCTACTTTAGTAACAGATCATTCCATAAAAGATAAAGTGCCAAAATTAGAAGGTGGTTTTTAAAAGCATTGAACCACAAAGACTGAAACAACATTGATATGAGAAAAAACACGAGACTATCCAGGCATGGCGCTGATGTAAGAGATGTATGAGAAAGGACATACTCCTTCTAAGAAAGGAGGAATATGGAGTAGTAATAGGTTTTGTTTTATGTTGGTGCTGTGTTTGTAACCCTTTTTTGGGGAAACATTTTTTTTTTCCTGGTCAAAACAATCTTCTGCAGAATGTAGTGAACCTAAACAATGGAATGTTTAGGGCATGCCCCAGGGCAAGGGTTTTCGGCCGTTTTTCCCCGGGGTTGCGTTTTTAGCCGCCTGAAAAACCGGCCAAAAAGGCCAAGGGTGGCTCTATGCAAAACCGTGCAGCAGCCCCCACCCCAAAGGTTTTGCCGTCGACTTTTTGCCGCCGGCGGCCCGCCAGAAAAACATTGTAAAAAACACAATTTTTTCCGGTTTTTCCCCCGAGGAAGATGTGTTCTCAGGGGAGAGGGGGGGGGCTGTTCTCCACCATGGGAGAAAACCCCCCCCCCCCCCCCACGGCCGGGGGGGACGGGCGAAAAAAAGGACAAAACCGGGCCCGGCCAACCCGGGCCGGTATTTGCTTGTCAGGGGGGAACGCCCCCTTAAAAGTAAGATTTGTACAGGGGGTGTAGTCTTTGGTGGTGGGGCGGGAGACAGTAGAAAAGTACACATTAAGTATGAAGAAAACTATTGCCAGTAATTGATGAACCACTTATGCTGTTAATATGGATATTATTGACATCATAAAGAAGATTCTAAAAGGTAACGTTTTACTTACCAATTAAACCTGCTCAGAATACCCTAAGGCCATTCCTAAGCAAACAGTTACTGCTACAAGGGTTACTAATGAAATGAGAATGTATTTAACATGGTTTTATTACATAATGATCAAGGTCTTAACTTCAATAAGACCAAAACTTTATTGAATATGAAAAAATAAAAGAAGAGCATGGCAGAAAGTTAAATGCAGGACATTTTTTAATTGGAAGCTATTTAACCACCTATTAGTCCTTGGTTTTCACCAGTATTAATGGCCAAGAAAAACAAGGGGACAATATATTTCATAAGTTTTTGAAAAAAAAGATAAATTTTAGCTTAAATTTTTTTTAGGATTTTTAAAGGGACATCCAATGATGAAAAATGTACTTTGGGGATTTAAATTAAGCTATGTTCACACGCTTGAATTTGGCATTTTTCACCCCGTTTTTGCCCCGAACGCATCCCAGTCTTTTCTAATCCAGTTCTCCCTAGAGAACATGGTTTTTCTTTTTTCTCCCCGCTTGCACAAACGCGGCGGGGGGATAACGGGCATTCAAATTTTACTATCACGAATACGCCCCTATAAAAATATCAAGGGGCCGTGTGCTGCCGGCTCCCCCCGTGGGGGCTCGTGCGAGCTCCCGAACCCCCGTTATTGGGGCGTAATTAGCCCCGCAATTACCCGGTGAAAAATAGCCCCTTTGAAAAAAATCCCCTTAATTTTTATGGAGTTCTAACCACATCCAAAATGACATGCAAACATTTCTTAATGCATTTTACACTAGTTTTTAGCCATTCTCATTGATGTCAATAGTAAATTTTCCACGTGGAATACAAGGGAAAAGGGGAACTTATGTTTAGCGATTTTTTTTCGCAAAGGAAATCGGCGGTTTTTATGGAAATGGAAATTTTTTTTTTTTTTTTTTCATCACCAATTTTTGTTAAAAAAACGTGCAAAATTATTAATATCGCGCCATTTTTGCGCTTCCCCGACATTTTGGGGGGCCAGCCAATCAGCTTCAGAAAAGAGCAGGTGAGATGTGATACAACGTCAGTGGGATGTGAGGTTGCGATTTGGCTAAAAAACACATGACCTCGTTTTAAAAATGAACACCCTTTTTTGTTTTTGCCTCAGTCTCTCTCAGAGTTTCAAAAAAGTTGGGGCGGCGCTTGCATGTCTCCAAACTACTCAGCAAACAAATTTTTTTTCAAAAAGGAAAACCTCTAATATAGCTGTTTGTTAGATTAGACATTGGAAGTTTTAGGTAGTTAATTATTTTAAACGCCAGC
>JAODAL010043511.1:0-33767 GCA_025379985.1 Phyllomedusa bahiana | reverse complement strand
TTAATTTCCCCTTTTTAAAATCTCTTTTGGTTTTTTTTTTTCTTTTGATCCGAAGTGAGCGACGCCCTACTTAACTTGGTTCTGCTTGCATACAAAAGCATCCAACGTGCACTGCGTGCTGGATGCGTTTTTAGCAGGTTGTGATTTTTCTTTTGGCATCGAAAATGTATCCAAAAATGCCGTGTGAGCACACCCTTATCCCGTTTTTTATGGAATTGCTATGCACGGGTTTTGTATGAGGAATTTGGGATACTCTTTGTACTGCATGTATGTAACAAAACTCTATTAAAAAAAAAAAATAAAAAAGGTCGTCTCACTACGAGGATTGCTGCTTTTTATATTAAAGATCTTGCAAAAACAAGTCACTTTGCAAATTTGGTCCAATTAACAGTGTCCTACCTTATTCCGAGATATCCCCTCTTGTATGGGTTCATCAGTCCTCAGGTCGCTATAGCTACAGACCTGTTTGATCTCTCCGATAGGTTTGCCAGCACTGGCCGCTATAGCTACAGACCTGTTTGATCTCTCTGATAGGTGCCAAACACTGGTCGCTATAGCTTACAGACCTTTTGTGTTTCTTCCTGATAGGCCTGCCCGCAATGGTCGCTATAGCTTACAGACCTGTGTGATCTTCCTGAAAGGCTGCCAACCTGGTCGCTATAGCTACAGACCTGTTTGATCTCTCCTGATAGGCTGCCACATGGTCGTTTATAGCTACAGACCTGTTTGATCTATCCTGATAGGCTGGTAGCACTGGTTGCTGTAGCTACAGACCTGTTTGATCTATCCTGATAGGCTGGTAGCACTGGTTGCTGTAGCTACAGACCTGGCTTATATTGCAGCCTAGTAGAAGCCAGTAAACACGCCCCTGAATTCAAAGTGAAACCAAAAAAAACAGGACTGAGGTAAGAGGAATCAATGTAGTGAGACAAGCCCTTTAAGGGAAAGGGATCAAGCTGCAGTACTAGGCACAACCACTACCATCTGAACGGCACCTCCACAAAGCCTTCATGTAGCCAACAGACGAGGCCCCGGGAGTCGAGACCTTATCGATGGTCTATTCAATATTACTGTCCCGAAAAGCCCTTTTCAGACCAATAACAGAAATACAAAGACGATTGAAAACCTAATTGGATGAACTGTCCAAATAATTATCCGTAAAGACATCCAGTAGGTGGCCGCACAGCTTGTACCCACGCGCCGGTGCCAGTCTCTGCCCACATCCCTCTCAGCACCCCATGCGTTTCATGTGCTCTGCCAACAGTCAGGCCTGAAGCTGCAGAGCGAGTGTTCATTATACAGCAAGGAGATGGCCGTGCAGTATACAGTGCCAAAAGCGTAATAATGTTAAGCTGCATTATTACAAACTAGGATCCCGCTACTTGCATTTTGTACCAGATTTTTTCCCATACATTAAATGGAGCACAAAAAAGTTTTTTGCCCCACTAAACCTGAAAATTTCGGGGTGGGGCTATGGTCCATGCGACTAAACCGAAACCGATAAAAGGAACACCCATTCTACCCGGAAAAGTGAGAGAGAAAAGGGGACTGCAGCGAACGCCTCAACAAAGAAGACCTTTTCCCTCAAAAGGGATTTTAAACTTCCTCAAAAACAACCCCAAAAGGGTTTTTGGTCCCTTGACTTTGCAGTTTTGGGCAGTCCCTTTGGATAAGAAAACCAAAAAAAAAAGCCCTTTAAATAGAAGGCAACGCCAAAAATTTTTCCCTTTAAAAAAAGATAATGGGGTACTGGTTCTCACTAATAATATCCAGCTGGGGGTGGGGAGAGACATGCAATGGTTTAGGGGGAAAATGTATAAAAATTTAAAGGTCCCCCCTTAGGGAAAGGGAAAAAAGGGGTCTCTCTGGCCCCCACCAAAAGGGGAAGGGGCACGGCAATTTTAATGTTTGTTATATTGACTAGGGAAACCAACAAACCAGGGGGGTTTCCCTCTAAAAAGGAAGAGACTTTCCCTGCCCTGCAGGGCCCAGGGCCAAAACCATAACGCACCCTTTTCAAATAAAAAAACTGAAAATTTTCTTAAAAAATTTCCGAAAAAGGGAACTTGTAAACAAGTTTTTGCCCCCCTGGCTGAGGACAGAACAACCCAAGTGTCAGCCCGGCTGTTTCCAGCACGGTGTTTCTTATTCGTAAGAAATTTGCATTTTTCGTGTTTTTTTAATGCTCAAACCCCTGAAGTTTTCGCCAGAAGAGTCTTTACGAAGAATGCTTGGGGGAGGGGTCTTTTTTTTTCCCAAACCCCCCCCACCGAGGTTTGGCCCCCCCCCTAACTGAAATATTATTTTTTGAATAGGTAAAAACCCATTGAAAAAATGTCAGGGGGTGGAGTAGCCTTTGGTGGGGGGAAAGCAAAACACCTACCATGAACAAGTTTTTGGGGGGGGGTTTTTAAAGCTCTAAAACTCTGCATCTTTACAGAAAAAAGGGACACAGTCGGAAAACGAAATCTAAAACCCCTAGTTGGTGCCCCTCAAAATGGGGGGAAAAACATGTGACAGGTTCCCTTTTAAAGGGAAAAATTGGTCTCTTTGGGGGAAAACCTAGGGGGAAAAATTTGCACGCAATTTAAAAAGGAGTTTCTCATTAAACTTTCACGCCGCCCACTGCCCCTTTGGTAATTTGGGAAAATGGGGGCGTGCTTTTGGTCTGTCTGTTCTTCTCCCTCCCCCCCCCATAAGCACACAGGCATACGAAATTTCTATACAGGGGGGGAGGGGGGTTTGCTTCAGAGTTCCCCCTTTGTGTGGGCCTGCCTGGGTCTGTTGCGGAGGGGGTTTGATCTAGGAGTGTAGAGGGAAATATGAGCTTTTTTGCAATTTGAGCGAGGGGATCCCAATGTTCCTATCCCCCCTGCTTAGCTTCCCAAGTTCCACATCTCCCAACAAAAAGGGGCAGTTTTTTCCCTATACCAGGATGTGCCCCTAATACAGGAGAACATAAAGTATTCACATGCATGTTTTGTATAGTAAAAGTATAGTCCGGGTTTCCAAAGAAACATATTTTTTGAAAAACAGACGGGGGCCCAACTGCTGTCACATCATCTTTTGTAGGGGCAGGGGAAGCGGGACACACAGGGTTTAAACCCCAGGCAGTGGGGCCCAAAAGACGCCAGGGGCCCCTCCCTTCCCCCTCCCCCCTTCCCCCTTTCCCCCCACTCCAGAAGCATTCTGTGCGGGAGGGGCTCTCTGCCCCGGGCCCTGTCTTCAAAGGTGATAGTCATTCAGAACCCGACGCCAGTAAGATTTTAAGGATCAAAAAGGGCGGCTTCTATAGAGGGTTTTGAGAAGCGGGTGAGTAATACTAACATGGCTAAAATCAGAAAAGGTTTGAACATTTTTTAATGAAAAATATTTTCAAAAAACTGCTTGGTTTTTTTTAAAAAACTTTAAATTAAAAACCCCAAAATTTGTAGCGAGACAACCCCTTTAATGTTTGCTTGGGAAAAGCCCACTAGGGAAACCGCCCCAAAACCCAAAAATTTTCCCCTTTAAAAAAAAAGAGACCCCTCCAAGGCTTTCATTTCCCGGCCCTAAACAAAAAGGGAGCTTCCAAGTTTAAAACTGCAAAATTGTTCAATTCCAGTTAAAGGGAACCTGTCACATAGGTTGTGCCCCCCTTGATGAGGGCAGCACAAGCTAGTGTCAGACCTGCTGTTTCCAGCACTGTGCCCCTTATTCTGTAAGATGCTGTAGTTTTTGCATTTCCCCTTTTAAATCTTATTCATGAGCAGGTGTTAGCTCCACCCACCAAAGGCTAGCCCCACCCACGGACAGTTATTAATATGTTTCTAACAATTCAAAGTAATAGGTTTGTCAGTTGAGGTGGGAGGGGCTAGCCTACGATTGGCCGGGTTTGAAAAAAAAACCTGACACTCTGAAGGACTCATCGAATGACTCTTCTGGCTGCAAACTGCAGATTTGAGCATTAAATACACGAAAACTACAGCATCTTCCAGAATAAGGGACACAGCGCTGGAAACAGCTGGTCTGACACTAGCCTGTGCTGTCCTTTAAGGAAAACTGTCTCTTTGGCGCCACCTATGAAGAACTGCACTGCAAGTTAATGTTTGCTTGAATGCGGCTAGGAAAACCAGACAAACCAGAGTTTCCTCCAAGAGGGAAGAGACATCCATGATCTGCAGTGCCTGGGGCCTAAACACAACCCAGCTCTCAAAAAGAACTGCAAAGTTGTACAATTCCGGTTAAGGATAGAAATTTTAATATTAAACAGAGATGTGCGACCAAATTAAGATTTCTAAGCGGAAAACAAAGTAGAAATTTTTGCTTATGTTGCTGAAAAGGGGCACGCGGCCGCTCCGGAGATCTGGACTTTGCACAGAGCAGGCACCGTATTTTACTGGGATGAGCTAACCCGAAACTGTAAACCAAGGGAATAGAATGACCCTCTGAGGCACACCGAGCCTCGAACCTCCAAACGGTCACCAATTTCAGGACTGGACAAAACCTCATCCTAGTCTAAAAGTCAGTGGTAGGGATTCAGGATGAAGTCAGGGGCCAACAGTGAATATATAGAAAATACTTAGTTTATAGGGTCAAAACAGAAAACTATAGGACATTTATTACCTGTAACAATTACAGCCCCGGCTGCCGGCAATGTACTGTACATACTGTTACTCTCTACTATTAGCTTCTGTCTCACAGCCCCAAACACGTAGGAATCACTTAACTCCCTACTGGGTCCCCCGGTGCCTTGTCATATACATCTCACAGTGCAGCTAAACCCCATAAGATTTACAACATTAGGGAAAGCATCGATCTATAGTTCCACCAACCCATAACCTGCATCTCCAACATCACTAAGGAAACACTGTCTACTCCATTAGCTAAATGGCGCCTCACTACCTGTGACCCAATCCCATCTCAACCCCAACCATATTCCTGTACTAATCCCGGCCCCAAACCCAACTCCCCCAAACCCAACTACCCTACTTCGTGCCCCCATAGTAGCCTACAGCCAGTCCCTGTATAGTAATAGGAGCCATATCTATCAGCCCCACCGTCATAGTAATCACCCAATCCAGTGCCCCCATAGTAGCCTACAGCCAGTCCCTGTATAGTAATAGGAGCCATATCTATCAGCCCCACCTTCATAGTAATCACCCAATCCAGTGCCCCCAGAGTAGCCTCCAGCCAGTCCCTGTATAGTAATAGGAGCCATATCTATCAGCCCCACCTTCATAGCAATCACCCAATCCAGTGCCCCCATAGTAGCCTCCAGCCAGTCCCTGTATAGCAATGAGCCATATCCACCAGCCCCACCTTCATAGCAATCACTCAATCCAGTGCCCCCATAATAGCCTCCAGCCAGTCCCTGTATAGTAATAGGAGCCATATCCATTAGCCCCACTCTCATAGCAATCGCCCAATCCAGTGCCCCCATAGTAGCCTCCAGCCAGTCCCTGTATAGCAGTGTTTCTCAACTCCAGTCCTCAGGACCCACCAACAGGTCATGTTTTCAGGATCTCCCACAGAGTGCACTGACAATAATGATATCACCTGTGCAATACTGAGGAAATCCTGACCTGTTGGTGGGTCCTGAGGACTGGAGTTGAGAAACACTGCTGTATAGTAATAGGAGCCATATCCATCAGCCCCACCCTCATAGTAATCACCCAATCCAGTGCCCACATAGCAGCCTCCAGCCAGTCCCTGTATAGTAATAGGAGCCTTATCCATTGGCCCCACCTTCATAGCAATCACCCAATCCAGTGCCCACATAGTAGCCTCCAGCCAGTCTCTGTATAGTAATAGGAGTCATATCCATCATCCCCAGTCTCATAGTAATCACCCAATCCAGTGCCCACATAGCAGCCTCCAGCCAGTCCCTGTATAGTAATAGGAGCCATATCTATCAGCCCCACCCTCATAGTAATCACCCAATCCAGTGCCCACACAGTAGCCTCCAGCCAGTCCCTGTATAGTAATAGGAGCCTTATCCATTGGCCCCACCCTCATAGTAATCACCCAATCCAGTGCCCACATTACTAGCCCTAGCCATCATTTTGGAGCCTCTGTGTGCCCCTTCTGCCCTGCAGAACCAGTCCGTACTGCCCTTTACCAGCAACACAATTAAGTCAGGGCTACTACACTACGACGGACCCGGTGAGCTGAGGTGTGCGCGGTGGCTATGACCGGTCACGGTGCCGTCTCCTCGGAGGCATTCAGTGTTTAGGAAAGCTTGGTACTCACGTGAGACTTCTGAATGAGCTCCTCTTTGGTCACCTCACCCACAGACTCTAGATGGGGGCAGTCACAGGCCAAGGAGGACATCTTAAAAGTCCACCGCTTCTTGTTCTGCAAAAAGTTCAAAAAAAAAATTTAACAAAAAAAAAAAACCCGGGCCCCAAGTTAAAAACACAAGAAAGGCCCTTTAGAGGGGGCGGGCCCGCCCCCGGGATCACCCAAACCCAAAATATGGGCGGGCAGCACAACCATTCTGATAAAAGCAAAAAAGTTACTACAGGGAGATGCAGACAGAAGCCCAATTCTCTTCCTACAATGGTGACAGATTTCCCTTTTGGGGTCACTTTAAAGAAAATTTAAATAATAGGGGAATGGGACACTTTAAAAACAAATCTAAATTTCCCCTTTTTTTTGGCTTGTAAAAGTTTGGGCCCCAAAACATGTGGGGAAAAACGTAAATAAAAGTTTTTTCCCCCAAATACTCCCTTTAAATTTTTCCCTGTTCAGGAGGAAAAGAGATTTTATTTTGTCTAAAGTGCAGGGGCAGGTCTTCTGGTTCCCGTCCGGGGCCCCTTCCCCTTCTCTTTTGCTCTGATTGCAACCAAGGCCCTTCGGGGGTTACCGTTCCTGCTTCCCTTCTCTTTTCTTTGTGTCCCCGGGAAGGGGAGCGGGGGAGGACAATTCCCAAAATTGGGATTCAAAGGGAGTGTTTTAAATTTTCTAACATAAAAAGGGAGACCAATAACATTTGACTTTTTTACTTTCAGCCCCTAAAAGTTTCCCCCTGCTCCAAAAGATAATACCCCTCCTGTTTCCCCCATATCAGTGCAAAAAGAGAAGAGCGGAAATATGGGGCGAATATGCTTTTTTATGAAAACAGAAACCCCCAACCCCGGACCAAAAATTTGTTTTGTTTATTTCCCAAAGGCCTCTGAAGCCCCTGCCCCAAATTGGAAAATATCTCCTCCCTCCATCTATCAGTGAAAAAGAAAAGAGCGGAAAAATTATGGAGCGGAAATGTATTCCCCCCTTTTAAAAACCACCAAACAACCGGGACTAAACATTTATTGTTTTAAGTTCAGCCTTTTGAATTTCCCCGCTCCAAAAGTTAATATTCCTTGTCTCATATCGTAAAAATTAAAAAGACCCGGAAATAGGAGGGGAAATATTTTAACACTGCTAAAAAGACCCCCCCAAAAGGCCCTGCCCAGGAAGAGACGGGAAAGAAATAAATCTAAAGCGGGGGTTTTTTTTGGGGCTCTGTAAAAACAACCTAGTGAGAGAACCCCGTTTAATTTTTAAACCCCGGGAAATCCCTTTCCCCCTAAAATCAAAAAATCGAAGTGCCCCTCGGCCAAATCTAACGATTTTTTCCCACTTCAAAAAACGCAAAAAGCGCCAATTGCGCCGTTTCAGGAGGTTTTTTTATTCTATTTTAACCAGGAGGCCCAACAAAGGGAAAAGGAAAAGAGGTAAATTAAGAATGAAGAATTTAAAAGGGGAAAACCCAGTTTTTCCCTTTCAAAAAAAACAGCGGCCCGCCCCCCGAGTTTGGGGAAAGTGCCCCATCCTATGCCCCCAGAAAAATTTTTTTTGGCCCCGGGGAAACAAAAAACCCGGGGGTTAAATTAAAATTCAAACCCCTAAAAATGGGGCGAAACCCCCCCAAATTTCTTTTTGTAATCCCTGGGGGGCATTTGGGGTAACCGGGCACTGTGAGTTTAAAAAAAAGCAGCGACAGAAAAAATGACAAAACACTGCGGGGTTTAACGTTTACAGGACGGTAAAAAACAAAAACCCAAAGGGGCAGATAACGGGAGAGCAGAAAGCTAAGGAAAACCCAACTACTAACCCCTATCATAAACCCCCCAACGGAAAAGATACAGCCTCTTCTTTTTTAAACCCCCCCCAATTTCCTCCATATACAAACCAAAAAGGGGGTTTGTCTCCGGGTACTGTGGGGGTTGGGTCGCCCAAAAAATTGACCAAACCCCCCCAAAAAATATATAATAATTTGGGTTTCCCGGTTAGTTCGAAAAAAAAAGGGAAGAGGTTTTGGGGTGCGGCCATGGGGCCGTTTCCCATATTTTTCACCCTCACCCACATGAGGAGTGTAATTGAGGGAACATGGGGGGCAGGCAAAGCGGCTGCCCCAAAAGGGAAAAATCCCCCCTTCCCAGGGGCAAACAGTTTTCAGCTAAATATTTACCTGCTTTCAAAAAAGTAGAAGATTTTCAAACCATTCTTTTCGACCTGATTCGTGGCTGAGGCAATTACCTTTTTTCCCTAAATTTTGTTAGAGATGTTGCCACTGTGGTACCCGCTTTCCCCCCAACCCTAGTTAGGTAGAGAGCCCGGGTTCTCTACCTGGAAAAATTGAGTCAGATGTGAGGTCTGTATGCAGGATTGATGGAGGCGTTTACTTTTCTCAGAACAAATTCAGAGAACCCATGCAGGTTTTGCAAATTTAAAATTTTTTTTTTTTTCTAAAGTCATATCCAATAAATAATTTTACACTGACAAGCAAAAGGGAAACAATGTTTTGACTTGTATTTTCAGGTCCATATCTCACCACCCAACTACAGTTTGTACTGGGCTACTGTTTTTTAATTATATAGCATTTTAATATTTTACAAAATTGCCTGAAAAGTATTTCATTGCTTTTTTCTGCAATTTTTCCTTGTAACGAAATTGTTACTGTTTTGCTCCAAAAAATCAAAATGAAAATTTTTTTAAATTTTTTTGTAGGGGAATTCCCCCTTGGTTTTCAATACTCCCTGACTCTTCGGGTCGGATCAGATTCAAGCTTTTCCTGACAAAATTGATCCCCGATCCTTTCTACCTTTCCCCCAGTTTTGGTGCAGATGGCTTGAATAAAAATAAGCTTTTTCTTCAACTCTACCCAAAAAGTGTTCAAAAGATCAAAACTTTGTTCCCTTTTGCTTATCATTTTTTCTGTTCTACCTAAATGTTGATTTTTGTAATTATGGGGATAAAAGCCTGATGTTTCCACTTAACTAAAGTAAATTTATCACTTTAACATGCGGGGTATGAGGGAGCAGGTCGGGTTTGGGAAATTGAGGAGTCGGGCTTTGGCTTGCCGATCCCCAGCCCCTGGTTGTCTCACTACAAAAAATTTTTTCCGATTGAGGGGAAGAGTAATTAAGACTTTTTTTAAAAAAAGTGCTTTATTTTGCTTTGTTGAGGGGGCAAGAGCAATTTTTATTGCTCTGATGCACACAGGGTTTTTTTAGGTTCGGTCCTCTTCTTCCTTCTCTGTCCGCTCTTTGTCTTACCTGAAAACAAGGGTGACGAAAAAAAAGGTTGCCCCACCTTTTGCGTCCCACAGGTAAAAATTTTCAGTTGATACACGCACGTTAAAGGGGTTGTCTCACTACAAAGATTAGCTTCCCGCATCTGAGGAAGAGTAATTAAAGACTTTTTCCAAACATGCTGCTTTATTTTGCTTTGTTGAGGAGATGAGATATTTTATCTGCTCTGAGTGCACAAAGGTATTTCTAGGTTACGGCCCTGCTCTCTCCTTCTCTGTCCGCTCTTACCTGAGAGCAGGGGGTGATGTAAAAACGGGTATGAACCCATTATTCATGACACCCAACAGTCCCTGGTAAAGGGACAGTCTCTGCCTTTGATCAGTAAATTCCTATGATATACGCACCTTAAAGGGGTTGTCTCACTACAAAGAGAAACTTCCAACATGTGGGGAAGAGTAATTGAAGACTTTTTCCAAACATACTACTTTGTTGAGGTGATGAGAGATTTTATCTGCTCTGAGTGCACACGGGTATTTCTAAGTTACTGTCCTGCTCTCGCTTTCTCTGTCCGCTCTTTGTCTTACCTGAGATCAGGGAGTGACGTCACCATAAGTCGGCAACTTGAGAACAGTGCATTTTCTCTATCAATGGAGAGCTCTCTAGAGCTCTCTGCTCTGTAGATAACATCTCCTGAAGTCAATATCAGTGCAATTAGAAGAGCTGTAAGTACAGAGCTGATCCCTACTATGGAACCACCCACAGCCTAACCAGAAACAGACAGGAAGTATAAATCTGAAACGGCTTGTGGCTCTCTGAAACAACATGGTGAGGAAATAGATCATGTGTGGAGCCCCTGGATGGTGGTGTCGGCTCTATGGACCCTCCAGCAGCTGTGTCCTCACTGGATGGTGTTGTTGTCTCTATGGCCCAATCAGTCTGCTGTGGTAGCCACTGGATGGTGGTGTTGGCTCTAGGACCCTCCGAAGACTGTTGTCCCACCTGGATGGTGTTTTGCTCTATGGCCCCTCCTGCAGCTGTGTACTCCCCTGGAGTGGAAGGGGGTGTTGGCTATATGGCCCCCTCCAGCAGATGTGTCCCACTGGTGGTTAGGTGTTGGCTATAGGATACCTCAAGCAGCTTGTGGGAGCCCCTGGATGGTGGTGTTGGCTCTTATGGTGACTCCAGCCAGCTGTGTCCACCTTGGATGGTGTTGTTGTCTCTATGGACCCTCCAGCTGCTGGGTAGCCCTGGATGGTGTTGTTGGCTCTATGGTCCTCAGCACCTGTGCCCTCCCTGGATGGGTCGGAGTTGGCTCCATGGCCTCCAGCAGCTGTGGGGCACTGGATGGTGGTGGTGGCTCTATGGGCCACCTCAGTAGCGGTGTTCCCCCTGGTGGTCGGTGTTGGCGTATGGACCCTTCTGCAGCTATGTCCCCACTGGATGGTTGGGTTGGTTTTGGCTCTATGGACCCTCCAGCAGCTGGTCCCCCCTGGGAGGTGGTGTTGGCTCTATGGCCCCTCCTGCAGCTGTGTCCCACCTGGATGTTGGTGTTGGCTCTATGGACCCTCCAGCAGATGTGTTCCCAATGGAATGGTGGTGTTGGCTCTATGGGACCCTCCAGCAGCTGTGTTCCCCTGGGATGGTGTTGGTGATGGCTTCTATGGACAATCCAGCAGCTATGTCCCTCCTGGATGGTGGTGTTGGACCTCTATGGTACCCCTCCTGCATGCTGTTGTCCCCCCTGGAATGGTGGTGTTGGTCTATGGACCCTCCTCAGCAGCTATGTACCTCCTGGATGGTGGTGTAGTCATCTATGGGCCCCTACTGCTGCTGTTCACCCCTGGAAGGTTGGTTGTTGGCTCTTTGGCCCCTCCATGCAGCACTGTGACCCCCTGTATGGTGGTGTTTGCTTCTATGGATCCTCCAGCAGCTGTGGGGACCCTGGATGGGGGTATTGGCTCTTTCTTGGACCTCTCCAGTAGCTGTGTTTGTGTCCCACCTGGATGGTAGGTTTTGGCTCTATGGACCGTCCAAAAAAAAACGCTGTGTCCACCCTGGAAGGTTTGTGTTGGCTCTATTGGCACCTACAGCTGCTGTGTCCACCCCTGGATGGTGATGTGATGTGGGCTCTATGGGACCCTCCTGCAGCTGTGCTCCCCCTGGTTGGTGGTGTTGGCTCTATGGACCCTCCAAGCAGCTGTGTCCCCCTGGATGGTGGTGCTTGGCTCTATGGTCCCTCCAGAAGCTGTGTCCCACATGCATGGTGTGTGTTGGCTCTATGGCCCCTCCTGAAGCTGTGTCACCCCTGGTTGGGTGTGTGTTGGCCCTCTATGGTCTCCGCAGATGTGTCCCCCTGGTTGGTGGTTTGGCTCTATGGAAATCCAGCAAGCGGGTCCCCCCTGGATGGTGGTGTGTTTTGGCTCTATGGCCCCTTCACAGCAGCTGTGTCCCCACTGGAAGGTTGGTGTTGGCTCATATGGCCCATCAAGAGCGTGTGTCCCCCTGGAAGGTGGTGTGCTATATGGCCCCTCCAGCAGATGTTGTCCCCCCTGGAAGTAGGTGTTGGCTCATGAACCTCACAGCAGCTGTGGGAGCCCCTGGATGATGGTGTTGGCTCTATGGACCCTCCCGCAGCTGTGTCCCTCCTGGATGGTGGTGTTGGCTCTATGGCCCCTCCAGCTGCGGTGTCCCACCTGGATGGTTGGTTTGGCTCTATGGACCTTGGAGCAGCATTGGGGGCAACATGACATGGTGGTGTGGGCTCTATGGACACCCCAGCAGCTGTGTCCCCCTGGATGGTAGGTGTTGGCTCTATGGCCCCTCCAGCAGGCTGTGTACCCCTGGTTGGTGGGTGTTGGCTATTGGACCCTTGAGCAGCTCTGGGGGCCCTGAATGGTGGTGTTGGCTATTATGGAACTCAAGCAGCTGTGTCCCCTGGATGGTGGTGTTGGCTCTCTATGGACCACTCCGCAGCTGTGGAGCCCCTGGATGTGGTGTTGGCTCTATGGACCCTCCCAGCAGCTGTGTCCCCACTGGATGGTGGTGTTGGCTCTATAGGAACCTACAGCAGCTGTGTCCCCTCTGGGATGGTGTTGTTGTCTCTTATGGGCCCCTCCAACTGCTGTTGTCCCACCTGGTGGTGTTGTTGTCCTATGGCCCCTCCAGTAGCGTGTCCCCCCCTGGATGGTGTGTGTCTTTTGTGCCCTCCAGAAGCGTGTTCCCCTGGGATGGTGGTGTTGTCTCTATGGCCCTCCAGTACCTGTGTCCCCACAATGGATGGTGGTGTTGGCTCTATGGCCCCTCCCAGCAGCTGTGTCCCCCCTGGATGGTGGTGGTTTGCTCTCTTGGAACACTCCAGCCAGCCTGTTGTTCCCACCTGGATGGTGGTGTTGGCTTATGGACCCTCAAGCTGACTGGTTGTCCCCCGGGAATGGTGGTGTGGGCTCTATGGGAATTCCAGCAGCTGTGTCCCCCTGGATGGTGGGTGTCAGGCTCTTATGGCCCCTCCAGGAGCTGTTACCCCCTGGATGGTGGTGTTGGCTCTCTATGGACCCTCCTGCAGCTGTGTCACCCCTGGTTGGTGGTGTCGGCTCTATGGGCCCCTACTGGAGCTGATGGACCCCTCCTGGTGGGTGGTGTTGGCTCTATGGCCCCTCCCAGCAGCTGTGTCCCCCCTGAGAAGGTGGTGTTGGTCTATGGCCCTCCAGCACAGCTGTGGGAGCCCCTGGATGATGGTTGTTGGCTCTAGGAACAATCACGCAGCTGTGTCCCCCCTGGATGGTGGTGTTGGCTCTATGGCCCCTCCAGCAGCTGTGTCCCACCTGGATGGTGGTGTTGGCTCTTTGGAACCTTGAGCAAGCTCTGAGGGACCTGAATGGTGGGTTGGCTCTATGGACTCTACAGCTGGATGTGTCCCCCCTGGATGGTGGTGTGGCTATGGCCCTCCAGCAGCTGTGTCACCACCTGGATGGTGGGTATGTCTCTATGGACCCTTGAGCAGATCTGGGGCCCTTGAATGGTTGGTGTTGGCTCTATGGTCACTCTGCAGCTGTGTCCCCCCATGGTATGGTGTGTTGGATCTATGGTCCTCCAGCAGCTGTGTCCCCCCTGGGATGGTGTTGTTGTCTCTATGGCCACCTCCAGAAGCTGTGTCCACCTGGATGGTGGTGTTGTCTCTATTCGGCCCCCTCCAGTAGCTGGTCCACCACCTGGGATGGTGGTGTTGGCTATATGGCCCCTCCAGCCAGCTGGAGTCCCCACTGATGGTGGTTGTTGGCTACTTTGGACCCTTGGCTGCTCTGGAGACCCCTGAATGTGGGGTTGGCTATATGGTCCTACAGCAGCGGTTGTGTCCACCCCTGGATGGTCGGGTGTTGGCTCTTTGGATCCCTCCAGCAGCGTGTTCCCCCATGGATGGTGGTTTTGGCTCTTATGGCACACCCATCCAGTGACTGTGTTCCCCCCCTGGATGGTGGTGTTGGATCTATGGCCCTCCAGCAGCTGTGTTTCCCCCTGGATGGTGGTGGTGGGCTCTATGGACCCTCCAGCAGCTGTGTTCACCCTGGTTGGTGGTGTTGGCTCTATCGGACCCTTCCAGCAGCTGTGTTTCACCCCTGGAATGGTGGTGTTGGCTATATGGACCTCCAGCAGTGTGTCCCCTGGTTGGTGGGTGTCGGCTACTATGGACCCATCAGGAGCTGTGACCCCCTGGTTGGTGTGTTGGCTCTATGGACCACTCAGCAGCTGTGTCCCCCATGGATAGTGGTGTTGGCTCTATGGCCCCTCCAGTTGTGTGGGAGAACCCCATGGATGGTGGTGTTGGCTCTATGGCCCCTCCATCAGCTGTTTACCCAATGGATGGTGGTGTTGGCTCTATGGACCCTCCAGCAGCTGTGGGGCCCCTGAATGGTGGGGTTGGCTCTATGGACTCTCAGCTGCTGTGTCACCCCTGGTTGGTGGTGTTGAGGCATCTATGGTCACATCCAGCTGCTGGTGGGGGCCCCTGGATGGTGTGTTGGCTCTTTGGTCCCTACTGCAGCTGTGGGGACCTGGATGGGGTGTTGGCTTTATGGTCACACTACAGGCGCTGTGAGGGCCCCTGGATGGGTGGTGTTGGCTCTATGGTCCCTCCAGCAGCTGTGACTCCCCGGGGAGGGTGGTGTTGGCTCTGTGGCCCCTCCAGCAGCGGTGTCCCCCCTGGATGGTGGTCGTATGGCTCTCTATGGCTCCTCCAGAAGCTGTGTCCCTCCTGGATGGTGGTGATGGCTCTATGGACCATCCAGCAACTGTGGAGCCCCTGGGATGGTGGTGTTGGCTCTATGGTCCCATCCTGAGCTGTGTCCCATGGATGGTGTGTTGGCTCTATGGCCCCACTGCAAGCTGTGTCCCCCTGATGGTGGTGTTGGCTCTCTATGGACCCTCAAGCAGCTGTGGGGCCCTGGATGGTGGTGTTGGCTCTATGGCCCCTCCAGCAGCTGTGGGGCAACTGGTGGTGGTGTTGGCTTATGGACACCTCCTAGCAGCTGTGGGGCACCTTGGATGGTGGTGTTCGGCTCTAGGGTCCTCCAGCAGCTGTTATGTCCACCCTGGATTGGTGGTGTTGGCTCTTTTGGACCCTACAGCAGGGGGGCTGTGTCCCCCCATGGATGGTCGGGTGTTGGCTGCTATGGCACCTCCAGTCAGCTGTGTCCACCCTGGTTGGTGGTGTTGGCTATAGGACACTAAAGCAGCTTGTGAGCCCCTGGATGGTGGTGTGGCTCTATGGTCCCTCCTGCAAGATGTGGGTGCCATGGATGGTGTTGTTGTCTATATGGACCCTCATGCAGCTGTGGAGCCACTGGATGGTGGTTTTGTCTCTATGGTTACATTCCAGCAGCTGTGGGATGCAGTCGGCTCCAGATCTCTGTGACAACCTACCAGGACCTTATTGAGTCACACCCCAACTGTTGAGCTGCTGTTTGTTACTCTGGATTTTAGCTGCTGTCCATGCTGCACACGGTGGTGACTCTGGATATCAGCTGCTCCTCATAATAATGTGACCTGATAGTGTATTTATACAGCAGCATGATCACTTACAATACAAAATCTACCATCACCTGACTGATGCTTGTGAGATTCGAGGGCTTAATTACATCCACTGCTTGGAAGCTGCTGACCACAGGTCGGACATAGTTGCTCCATCAGGTCCTCGCTGGCAGCTGACCAAGGCCTAATAAATAATGTATAGGGCACAAGCCCATAAAGGGGAAAAAATCCCATGGGCCCTCCATCGGGTCTGAAAAGGGGTGAAGAGATAGCGGTTTGTACTACAGATCTTTAAAGGGACAAAGAAGACCCGGGTAACGGACTTATAGAACTTTTTGGGTTTGAATTTAATTCCCTTTTTCCCAAAAACATAGTCCCCAAAAGGGAATCTCCCTGAGCTAAAAATTTAGTCCTGTATGTCCCTTAAATGATTATAGAGACCGGACATAGATACCCCCGGATTCCCCCGCAAAGGGCCCCCCTTTAAGATGAAAGTTCCCAATATTTTTTTGGGCAAAACTGGAGCATATTTACCATATTTTGTGTTCACACGGCTGATTTAGACTACATTTTCAGTATCCAAACCCGTGACAAAACCTTGTCGGAAAAGAGCCTCAATGCAGAACTTTTCAGATGAGGTTTTCCCAACGCTGTTTTCTTTCTGAAACATCCATACGAATTAATAGCCAGAGAAAAAAACGCACCGAAAAACAGTGCAAAAAACCGCACCGGGATTTTGGGAAAAGTTTTTGAATTTAAAAACTTTGATTCCAAAATCTGGGGGTTTTTAGCTTTTTAAAAAAAGGGGTCCAAAGAGCAGAAAAACCTCGTTGTGTGTGAATTTACAGCGCGGTTTTACATAAAAAACCCCAAGGGAAAATGAATAAGGGCTTTTTTTGGGTGGGGAAAATTTCCTCCGGGAAAAACAGCCCCAAAAATCACCCGTTGTGAAGTACCAAAATTTTATAGCGGGTGCTTTGCTGTGCCAGGGGGGTACTTTTAAAAACGCTTTTGGTCCTCCCTCCCATTGACTCTCCCCCGGGTTTTGCGTCGGGAGGGGGCTGTGAAATTAAATGAAATTTCGGGTGTACTTCAGGCGTATTGCAGCACAATTACACCCCGAAATACAGCCAGCAAAAGTTCCCGTGTAAACCCATCCCCTTTTTGGGGTTATGTGGGGTTGGGGTAGGTTTACACGGCAGGGTTTACCCGTCGGAATGATGGCGGGGTTATCTAAATTGCCCCAAAAAAATCCAACTGTAAAACCTTTTCCCTTTAGACCTCAATAAAAAATTCAGGCTTTTGCCCACCACCCACAGTTTTTCTGAGGTCTATTTAAAAAAAACTTTTTTTTAAAAAAAAACATAACTAAAAAACACTTTTTAAAAATTCGCCCTATTTCCCCGGGGGAAAAACGGCAGTTTATTACAGGGTTTAAATTGGAAAAAGGAATCTGAAAACCATTAAAATTAACGAGTGTAAAGCACTGGTTGGATTCTAATTCAGAATCGAACCAATATTTGTCCTTTGCCGGGGGGGAGCAACCCTTTAAAAGGGAACCAAGTCTAAACCTAAAAAAAATACCGAGCTTCCGGGAAGGGGTCCCTGTGCACTGGTTTCCTTTCAATGACTTGTTCCCGGGATGATTGCAAAAGGGTTCCCAACCAGGGCTGGGGAGTCGGCAACCCAGAGCCCGACTCAGACTCCTAAATTTTCCCAAAACCTTGACCCCGGGGACTTTTCAATTTCCAAAACTCCGACCCCCGACTCCCTCTACAGGGCCCATTTTTTAAGTGTTTAACTTTACTGTAGTAAAATGGTAACACCAGGCTGTTTATCACCTTATGTTTTCCCAATAATCAAGCTTTTTTAGGAAGAACAGAAAATGACAACCCAAAAAGGGTTTTAAAAGGTTGTATCTTTGGAACCTTGTGGGTAGGTTGAAGAAAAAGCTGTTTTGAAATCCAAGCCCCGTATTACCAACATTGGGAATTAGAAGAGTTCGGGTTAAATTTTTGGTGAAAAGCCTGCTTGAATTGGCCCCCAAAGGCCCAGAAGGATTCGGGCCCAGTATTAAAAACCCCAAAGGGTGTATTTCCCAAATAAAACCCCCAAAATATAAAATTAAATATTGATTTTTAGTAGCAAAACAGAAACAATGAAATTTAAAAGGAAAGAATTGAAGAATAAGCAGTTGCTAAATACTTGCAAGTCAAATTTATGTATTTTGATGGAAGGGTTTTAATATATTAAAAATTTCAAAAGGGAGCCTCATGTACAAAGCTGTAGTGGTTTGGGAGATGTGGAGCCTGAAAGTTTACAAGTTCAAAACATTTTACCCTTTTTTCTCGTTTAGTTAAAAAATATTTATTTTGGGCTGGAAATTTAGGGGGCACAAAAAAAAAATAAATATGCAAAAAAACCTGCAGGAAAAAATTTGTGGGGGGTTATGAATTTTTTTCTGGGAAATAGTATTGCCTTCCCTCAGATCCTTTCATACATGGGCCTACATCTGTTTTCATTTCCGGCTAGAGAACGGGCCCCCCTTTTACCTTTAAATTGGGTTGGGGGCCAAAACCCGGGGACCACAGGGGGAACAAACTCTAACAAAGTCAGGGTTTTAAAGGAATTTTTCCTTTAGCCCAGTCAGTTTTGATGATTTGGTTAAACTCTTCTAAGCCTTTGAAAAAAGGTGGGAAAAATGTTAATGAAATCTGTTTGCTTTGGGAGCAGAATCTTTCCCCTGGGGCAGCGGGTTTTCCTGCTCCATGTCCCTCAATTTTCACTCCTTTTTGTGTTGAGGGGTGAAGATATTGGGGCGGGAGACTGGGGCCGGGGCCCCAAAGCATCTGCTCTTTTGCCCCTGCTTGAAATAATGGACCAACTTTAAATTTTATATTTTGGGGGGTCCCGGGGTCGGGTCCCTTTTTATGAACCCAATCCCACTCCCGCAAAATAGCCCCATCCAAAGCCCTGGTTGCCCCCTGTTATAGGTCCTAGGAAAAAGAACAGGGCGGGGTTGGGAAATTTTCCATTTTCATTTTAAAAAGCAGTAGTGGGGGGGGTGAGTAATATTGGTAGAACAGAAGTTGGTTTAGATTGTATTTAATTTGGGGATTCAAATCTTAGTTTTTCTAGTTAGGGTCGTCCATTTCGAAAAGGAAAAAAAAAGGATTTGCTGCGCAAACTTCAGTCTTTCTGCAGATAAATTTGTACCAAAAGTTTGGGGAGGATTGGTGGCAGATATTGGTTTGAATCATATAAATAGGAAAAAAAAAAATAGCTAACTAGGCATTATATATTAAAACTGTGTAGCAGGATGACTGTCTATGTTGCCCACCAGCAAGCAACCGGGGCGGCACAGCCTTTATTTTATATAGTGCTGTGGAAATAGAAAAAACTGGCTTTTGGGGCCGCTTGCTGTGGGCGTCAATCTTTTTGTTAGGCTTTTTGATAAATGGGGCCCCAAAGCCCCCCAACGGCTTGGCTGGGTTACCGGCTTATTTGCGGGGGTAATTAGGGGCCCGCAATTACCCCCGTGGGGGGGGGCATGGCGGGAGCCGGGGTGGCCCCCCGGCCCTAAACTTATTCTGGCGGCGGTATAGCCGCTAGAAAATGACATGTCCTTATCTCCCCCGCGGCGGATTCGCCGGCGGGGAAGGGCTTAATCCATAGTTCTTTGAGAACGTGGTTACCCTAAGACTGGGCGGATTCCCGCCGTAATTCGCGCAGTACGGAGTAAATTGGAATGAAATCGTCCCATTTTAAGCTGTGTGAACATAGCATATGTCCACACAGCTTATCTGGACACTGTTTTCGGATGCTCCCAAAACAGGAACAAAAAAAGCCTCCCAAACGCCCCAGTTAATTTTCATTGATTCCTATGTAGCACAGCGCTGTAGTTCACACACGACAAGGTTTTCTGCGCGGTTTCTGCGCTTCTTTGGAAGTTATTTTGGGCGATGAAAAAGTAGTGTCATGTCAATGATTAAAGGGGTTGTCTCCCCTCAGAGATTAATAGAGGCATCCTGACACTTCCTGGTCAGACTGTCTGTAATTAGCATACAAGCTCCATGCATTCACTCTGTGTATTCAACTCCATGTTTTCAGTCTGCTAATTAGTTTAGATAAGCTTGGAAGCTTCTCAAACTGCTAGCAGGAGATTTATCTAAAGTAAACGCAGTAATTAGTAGCTTTTGTCTGAAATTTCAGATAACACACACTCTCACTCTGGCTGCTGTGTGATGACGGCACTCCCTGCTATTAGATAGAACAAACAGCAGGGGAGAAGGAGTGCACAGGTCGGTAACTAGAGAAACCAGAAAGCCCTCAGAAGGTGATAAAATTATTTGTAGCTCCTTAATAAAAAAAGATGTACAAAGCAATATATTTGGAAAAAGTCTCCATTTAGTGTTCCCTACATTTTGAAAGCTATTCTGTGTAGCGAGCCAACCCCTTTAAAATATTTTCAGCGCTGAAAATCATCATAGGAATCAATGGAGAGCTGCAAAACCGCAGTTTCAACCCTGGCTATTAAATTTTTATGGATGTGAAAACCGTTAGTTGGAATACCTCCGTTCAAAAACGGCAACGAGACAAGCATATAAAACTTTTTCTGAAGAAGAGCGTTTTTCAGGTGAGATTTTGATTGCTCGTTATTGGGCGTAACCAAACAAGCTGCGATGTGAAATACCTTAAGGGCATGTTCACACGAACGGATTTGAAACGATGTTATGGCCTGCAGGTTCCGACCGTTTTCCCGGCGGCCAAACAGTGCCCAAATAACGACCCAGTTTACTAACATGGTTTCCTATGGGGAACAGCGTTAATATTCCACGCCGCTGGTTTGGATGCGGCTTTGGCGGCCGGTCGGCATTGCGCGCCTGTTTGAGAAACGCTCCTGTCAATTCTTGACCTGGGATTCCAGCGCGGCGGACGCGCAGTTTTCCCCCTGCTTACATATATGTGCATGGGGGCAAATCCTCGCGCAAGCTGCGCCCACCCACAGCCGCGACCACGTCGCAGGCCCCCGCTCGCGCTAAACCCGCAGTCCTGGGAGACGCGATTTGCAGCGAGGTTAGGACGAGGACTGGCTAAGGTACCTGCGGCGAAAGCCGTGGCCGATCCCGCAGCCAAATCCGTCGTGTGAACCGGGTTAGAGGATTCTCTGGTTGACTCATAGCAACCTGAGCCCAGGTAGCATCAAACCGCAGAGCTCAGCTTTCATTTTCCAGAACACTAGGTGAAATGAAAGCTGCGCTCTGATTGGTTGCTGTGGGCTCTGATCGGTTGCTATGGGCTCTGATCGGTTGCTATGGGCAGAGACAGTCGTACTGCTAGACAAATTGTTCATAAATGAGGCCCATTAGGGCACTGACTGCTTTACCAAGCATTTATTATGTATTGTAGACAATCTATAACACGTCTGAAGGGCAGGGTTTCACCTATGACACCTCGAGCCAATGAATGCGCCAAAATGGTGGCACAATTACTATATTCACATGGTCTTCTTGGTTCCCATCACAATGTTGAGAAATACCTGTGAGCACCGATATACATGGCGGGGCTCCTGAAGTGTACATGGTTGCAAATATAGTCTACACTGGACTCGTATCTGCCTCTAGCTCACTGACTGTATCCTTATTTGGTGCACTTGTGTGACACTAGTTAGAGCGATGGTCTAATAATTTTTTGGATGACATTTGCTCCCTGTAGACCATTGAGGCCGGTCACAGCTCTGCCGCTGTATCATTTTTCATGGAATATACCCGAGCACTATTTAATAATGTGAGACGCTAGGATCTTGTGTGTTCTGAGTCAGCAGTTATATTAGGGGATGTGTGAAATGATAGGGCTCTTCCTGGTATTGTGAATATAGACACAGCAACAATACACTGCTTAGACCCGGCCTTAGGATTATTCCCCTCTTCCCGGTACCGTCGCTTACCGGCTCGATCAGGGTTTATGAAGAATATAGATTCATGTGGTATTATTTTCGGTAGGTGCATGGCGAATGTGGAAGTCGGAGTTGTCATGTTGATAAAGGGACCGATCGACTCCCAAAATATATAATAAAGTTGGCGTCCAGTTAGTTGATGCAAAGAAACAGAGAGACATTGGGAGCGGCAGAGGTGCTTTTTTTTTAACCTGCTACAATATATTCAGGCCTATCACATGAGGAGTGTAATTGATGACTGGAGCAGGCAAATAGCGCTGTGCCCCAGGGGAAAAGATTCTGCTCCTGGCGCAATAGATTTTAGCTAAATTTTTTCACCTGCTTTCAAAGAAGTAGAAGAGCTCACCCATTTCATTTTCTAAAGACTGACTAGTGGCTCCTGAGGGTAATCTCCTTGATACCCTGATGACAATGTTGATGAGATGTTTCCCCTGTGGGCACCGCCTTTGCCCTCAACCCGAAGTTAGTTTAGAGAGGACCGTTCTCTAGACCTGGAAATTCATTGAGGATAAGATGAGACGGTGCATGTTATGCTGGATCTGATGGAGGCGATTTACTATTTCTCAGAAAAAAAAGTCAGAGACTCCACTAAAATGTTCTGCAGTGTTTTTATATTTACAATTTTTTTGTGTTCTAAAGGTTATTTCCAATAAATAGATTTTTACACTGACACGCAAGTAGCGGGTAAACAATGTTTTGTACTTGTGACTTTCAGGCTCTTATCTCTCCATCCACTACAGCTGTGTATATTTAAAATTTTCGAAGGTAAGCTCATGTACAGTCATTTACCTATTAATACATAAATGTGCTTGCAAGTTTTTAGCATTCTGCTTTGTTATGCAGTTCTTTACTGTAACTGCATTGTTTACTGTTTTGCTCCTAATAAATCAAAATGTTGTTTTTGTATTATTTTGTTGTATTTGGTTTTAAATACTGACCTGAATCTTCTGGGATATGACATCAGTTTCAATCAGGTTCTTGACCCATAATCTGATCCCTGGTCTCTTCTACACATTCCACCAATGTTGGTGCAGACTGGACTTGGATTAACAAATAACGCTTTTTCTTCAATCTCTAGACACAAGTGTCTCTCAATAGATCAAAGCATTGTTACCCTTTTGTTGTCATGTTTTTTTACTAAATAGCTTGATTATTGTCAATCTTTAAGGTGATAAAACAGAATGATGTTACCACTTTCTACTGTACAGTTATCCACTTAAACATGTACCATGTATGAGGGAGACGGAGGTATGGTTGGGGGAAATTGTGAAGTTTGGAGTCGGGGGGCTTGGCTTGCCGACTCCAACAGCCATGGATTTATTTTACCATATTTGCGGGGCGTACTTTGAACACACAGCAAAATTGCACCTCAGAACTATGACGTTGGGATGTGGTGTGATACATACGCTGAGACCGCGTCCTCGGTTTGCCATTCATGTTGCCGTTGAGATGTGTTTCTTTAACTTTCTAAAAGGCATGACTCCAATTCGGAACACCCAGGCGTAACCCTTACCCCATTCGGCTGCAGTCGCATGTTGCGAGTTGGTTGTGTTTTTCAACTGCTTCAGAAATGTAAGCAAGTTAGAGGTCCAGGGGCACTCTTACCACACTTATTGGCTGTAATCATGTTGACAAAAGGGAAAGACTACTAACAAATACATTGCTGTTCTGATTTTGCTTCCTTTCCGAGTTAGAGTAGTACACAAGCTTGTCTAGGTTACCGACCGCCTGTTTCTGCTCTAGCGGCGGGCATGATGGTGTAACTTCCTGCTGTGTCTTATTGGCAGCACAGAAGCTTGTTTATCTATGTTACTGACAAACTATAATCCTTCAGAGCTCTGTGGCCTTGTGCCCTGCTGTTTAAAGCATTCTACGAGCAATGGTCCTCTAACAGGATCAGCCAGGAATAGCAGAACTGAAATGTCTATCACTGCTGTAGAACCATCCACAGCCTGAACAGGAAGGGGGGAGCATGGAGCCGTAGAACCGCTCCACAGCGATCGACCAGGGAAGCGGGAGCCTGGAGCCGTGAACCGCCCAAGCCTGACCAGGAGCGGCGTGCCTGGAGCCGTTTAGAAAAGCCCACGGCTGACCAGGAAGAGGGGGGAGCCTGGAGCCGTAGACCCGCCCACAGGCTGACCAGGAAGAGGGAGCCTGGATCCGTAGACCCGCCCACAGCCTGACCAGGAAGCGGGAGCCTGGAGCCGTAGACCCGCCCACAGGCTGACCAGGAAGCGGGAGCCTGGATCCGTAGACCCGCCCACAGGTGACAGGATGCGGGAGCCTGGAGCCATAGACCCCGCCCCACAGGCTGATCATGGATGCGGGAAGGCTGGAGCCGTTTTAGACCACGCCCCACAGGCGGACCAGGAAGCTGGGAGCCTGGAGCGTAGGATCCCCCCACTGGACCTGTCCAGGTAAAGCGGGAGCTGCCTGGAGCCGGTAGAACCGCTACCCAGGCTGTCCTGGAGGAAGCGGGAGGCCTGGTGCCGTAGACCGACCAAGGACTGACAGGAAGCGGGAGCCTGGAGCCGTAGACCCGCCCACAGGCTGACCAGGAAGCGGGAGCCTGGAGCCGTAGACCCGCCCACAGGCTGACCAGGAAGCGGGAGCCTGGAGCCGTAGACCCGCCCACAGGCTGACCAGGAAGCGGGAGCCTGGAGCCGTAGACCCGCCCACAGGCTGACCAGGAGCGGGAGCCTGGAGACCGTTGACCCGCCCCACAAGGGGGGGGCGCTGACCGGATATAGGGAGCCTGGAGCAGTAGACTCGCCCAACAGCCTGACCCAGGAACGGGAGCCTGGAGCCGTATAGGACCCGCCACAGCCTGACCAGGAATGCGGGAGCCTGGAGCCGTGCACACGCCTGCCCATGCCTGACCAAGAAGCGGGAGCAGGGAGCCGCTTTAGAACCGTCCACAGCCCCTGAACGGTAAGGGGGAGCCTGGAGCCGTTAGACCCGCCCACTTGAAAGCGTGACACAGGAAGCGGGAGCACACTGGAGCTCGGAGATCGCCCACAGCATAACAGGAGCGGGGCACTCGGGAGCCGTAGACCCGCCCACAGCCCTGCCCAGGAAGGGGGAGCTGGAGCCGTAGACCCGACCACAGCCTGACACAGGAAGGGGGTGCCTGGAGCCGTTGTCCCGCCCACAGCCTGATCCAGGAAGGGGGGAGCCTGGAGCCGTATGTCCCGCCCATCAGCCTGAACAGGAAGCGGGACCTGGAAGCCGTAGACCGCCCACAGCCCGGACCAGGGATACGGGAGCTGGGTGCCGTTGACCCGCCCACAGCGGCATGGACCAGGAAGAGGGAAGCCTGGTGCGTTGAACCGCCCACTGCTTACTGACAGGAGAGGGAGCCTGGAGCCGTTTAGAACCGCCCTCAGACTCTGAACAGGTCAAGCGGGTGCATGGAGACGTTTTGAAACCCGCCCACAGCCTGAACAGGATGCGGGAGCCTGGAGCCGTTAAACCGCCCACAGCGCTGACCAGGAAGCGGGAGCCTGGTGCCGTATGAAACCGCCCACTGATGTACAGGGCTTTGGGTGGGGCCTGGAGGCCGTGAACCGCCCCAGCTGACCAGGAAGCGGGGAGACCTTGGAGCGTAAACGCCCCAAAGCATGACCTGGAAGCGGGAGACTGGGAGCAGTATAGATGGGCCCACAGCCTGTACAGGAAACAGGAGCCTGAAGCTGGCTGTGAGGAGCTGGCTCTTTGAATCAGCTTTGTGAGAAAACCTCTGTAATTACAAAACCACAAGCTGGGTTCATCTAGTGTCTTTTCGCACAATTATACATCAAAATACACACTCAAAAAATTAGCAATTAGGGTACCAATGAAGACTTAATGATTTTAATAGCGGTATCACACACAAAGACTGTGCTTGTTTGTGAGTGCTTTCTACGATCTTGCTCTCCTCAAAAAAAATATGTTTAAAAAAAAAAAAAATTGTGATGTGCAGGTTTATTAAATTAGTGTTAAGCATGCACGAAGAATAAATGGTATCAACATACACAATGGAAGTTCCCTGTACTGAGAAAAAATGCATAAAAATAAGCAACAAAAACATCAAATGAAGAGACCGTCCATAGCAGCCTGCAGACGCTCAATTGCTTCAAGAATAGGGCGATTTTACCAAGCATGGAGTATCTAGTTTGTATACTCAAAAAATGCAATGCGAGAATCCGGCCTCCGACTGTCTAGCACTAAGCTTAGACCAGAGGTGTCAAACTCATTGTCACTGTGGCTCACAACAGCATTGTGGTTGCCCTCAAAGGGCCATTGGAGGGTGTCTAGGTGCCTTGGTAGGGCTGTCAGAGCTGTGCCCACCGCATGTTGAGGCAGGTTCACCAGCTGTGCACCTAGCTCTAGGGAGTACACATTAAAAAGAGCGTCAGGGTGGTGGGGCACAGATTCTGGTACCTCAACCGTCGCTTTGACACCTGTGGCTTAGACGCTCCAAGTATTAGCTGGTTGAGAGAAAAAAAACGGCCGAAATCCTAAAGCTACTTTTATGCGAGGGAATATTAGGGCTTCTGGTAGTAAGAGGGTGACTAACTGGACAGGGACGCCCTTATAGGCAGGGCTGTGGAGTCGGTTGTCGTGGAGTCTTGGGGTGCCTACCTATTTTGCAGGAGTCGGAGTCGTCATAAATGGATCCGGACTCCCATAAACACTATAATAAGTTGGTCCAGTTTGTTCGATGTGCAAAAGAGAAAGGAGGGAAATATGGGTACGGACGGTGCTCCTGCTCCATAAATCTTCAGTCTCATCACATGAGGAGTGTTAATTGATGACATGGGAGCTGGCAAAGCGCTGCCCCAGGGGAAAAGTTTCCGATCCAGGGCTAAATCAGATGCTGCAATATTTTTCTCCCTGCTTTCATAGAGAGTAAGTGTTCAACCATTCATCAATAACTGACTGTGCCTGAACTGGCAATATTCATCTTATACCCTTTACATTGTTAGGGATGTTGCCCCCTCAGGTGGTCACAGATTTGCACCCCAACCCAAGTTAGTGTAGATGAGGCGTTTCTCTAGCCTGGAATAATGAGATCAGATGTGGATGTCATGTATGCAGGAGTTATGATGGAGGCAATACCTTTTCTCAGAAACAAATTCAGAGGGACTACACAAAATGTCATGCAGTGTTTTGCATATTTCCATTTTTTTGAGTCCTAAAGTCATATCCAATAAATATTTGTTACACTGACAAGCAAAAGGGTAACAATGTTTTGGAACTTGTGACTTTCAAGCTCATCTCTCTATCCATAAGCGTTTTGTACACATGAGCTACTGTCAATTTTATATAGTCATCTTAACCATTAATATACATATATCTTGTGACTTGCAAGTATTTAGCTTGCTTAGTTCTGCAGATTCTTTCCGTACTGCATTGTTAAACCGGTTTTAGCTCCTAAAAATCAAAATGTTAATTCTTATTATTTTGTTAGTATTTGAAATCCACCTTTTGGCTTTCAATACTGCGCCTGAATCCTTCTGGGGCTCTGGATAGAGTCAAGCATATCTTGACCTCAAATATCTGATCCCTGGTCTCTTCTATAATTCCCAAAGTTGGCGCCAGACTGGACTTTGGATACATAATACAGCTTTTTCTTATACTCTACCCACAAGTGTTCTAAAGAGCAAAACATTGTTACCACCTTTTGCTTGTCAGTGGTATGTTCTCCTAAATAGCTTGATTATTGTATTTAAGGTGATAAACAGCATCGCCCCCCCCCCCCCCGTCCCCCCCACCCCCCCCCTCCCCCCCACCGCCCACCCCCCCCAAGGATGTTAACCACTCTGCTTTTTCAGTCAAGTTATTCTCAATTAAACATGCGCTCTTACGTGTATGAGGGAGTCGGGGGGTTGGGAGAATAATCTGAAGGGGTTCGGAGCTTTTGGCTTGCAACTTCCAATAGACGGCCATGTAAAACACGTGCCCTCATTTGCACAACGCTCGTTTTACTCTTGCAATTTTCCTGGTTTCTGGACAGGTCAATTTTTTTAAGAATACACCCACTGTAAAGTTATAAAATAAAGGAGACCGTGATCTGCCTCAGGCACTCGCCGTCAACTTTACAGGGCTGTGGAGTTTGGCAAGCTCGCAACCTCCGGACCCCTCAATTTCCCAAATACCTCCGTACCATCAATGTCCACAAACCTCGTCTCCCTCTTTGCCATGGCGCGATGTTTAAGTTGTTAACTGTTGTTATAATGTGGTAACATCCGGCTTTTTAACACTTTATGATACATATTCAAGCTATTTAGGTAGAACAGGACACTGACAAAGCAAAAGATGGTAACATTGTTTTGATCTTTTGAACACTTGTGGGTTTGAGTTGTAGGATAAAGCTTATTTGTATCCAAGTCCAGTTGCACCAACATTGGGAAATGTTGTAAGAAGAGACACTGGGATCAGATTTTGGTCAAAGATATGGCTTGAATCTGATCAGAGTCCAGAAGGATTCAGCAGAGTGAAAGCCGTGAGGTGAATTGTAATACAAAACACTAACCTAAATAATAAAAATTTATCATTTTGATTTTTAGGCGCAAGAAACAGTAAACAATGCTAGTTAAAGAAAGAATCTGCCTAAGAAACTATGCAGATGCTAAACACTTGCAAGTACATTTATGTATAAGCTATGGTATGATGGCTTGTATATTAAAAAATGCATTTGATCAAACTAAATGGACCAATTATTACATATTTGGGCGTCGGAGTCTGTCCACTTTTAGACGGACTCAGGATCCTGCTAAATAGGCCACACGGTCTCTTAAAAAAAAAGCCCTGTACACTTTTGCACTTAAATTACGCGCTAGCAAGTGCATCATTTCAACGACGAAATGAACGTGTTTTGCGCATACATAAAGCTGGCTGTGACCCTCTAAACTACCCGGTGAGAAAACCCCTTTCCTACCAGGTGGTCTTCGATTTTGTGGGAACACAATTCATTTAAAATTTTAAGCATCTACACTTTTCCATAAAGTGTGGGGAGTTGGGGGGGGGGGGGGGGAGTATACTGCTCAGAGGTGAACCAAATCCGGGTATCTTAAGTATTTAGGGAAGGCTTGTTGATCATGTGGGGTATGGGCCTAACTTTAGCCATAGCGGCGGCTGCTATGTGACCCCAACACTGAGGGGACCCCACTCAGATACAAGAAGATTGTTCCTTTTTGTAGGAGACAGGCACCGGCAGTCCCCGGAGAGGGACTGTAGGTTTGTTCTTATGTTGAATTTGTATGTAAGTCGGAACAGTTACATGTATTCAATTTAAATGCAGTTTTGAATAGTGCAGGGAAGGGTTAACACCCCTTTTACATTTCTCTTGCGGTCTGTGTCCGTATCTAGATTTCACTTCTCTTCCTTTCTTATGTTGCTGCTGTGGCGTGCTGGTACTTGTAGTTCCACAGCTACTAACTCCCGTGGAACATAGAACTACCAAGTGCCAGCATGCCACAGCGACACATTTGAAACACATGCACTATTCACCTTCAATACAATTAGTACGTGTGGTGTGGCGTGCTGGCACTTGTATTTCCACAGCTACTAACTGCTGTGAATCATAGAACAACAAGTGCCAGCATGCCACAGCAACACATTTTAAACACGTACTATTCACCAGCAATACTATTAGGACATATGTGGTGTGGCATGCTGTCATACATGTCCTAACTGTATAGGTGCCGATACAGAGCTATATTTTACATTGGAGGAACGCTGGGCTGAGGGATGTTGTGGCCAGGGCTGTGGAGTCGGCAAGCCAAAGCCCCGACTCCAATTTCCCAAACCTCCGACTCCCGACTCCCTCATACACGGCGCATGTTTAAGTGATACGTTACTGTAGTAAATGGGAACATCCGGCTGTTCTTACTTTATGATACAATAATCAAGCTATTTAGGTAGAAACAGACACTGACAAGCAAAAGGATAACTAATGTTTGATCTTTTGAACACTCTGTGGGTTAGAGTTGAAGAAAAAGCTGTATTTGTATCGTCCAGTCTGCACCAACATTGGAATGTGTAGAAGTGATCGGGGATAAGATTTTGGTCAGGATATGCTGGAATCTGATCCCGGGCCCTGAAGGATTCAGGCCGGGCTGAAAGCGCAATGGTGGTTTTCCCAAATAGTAACAAAAATATAAAATTAACATTTTGTTTTTAGGAGCAAAAAGTAACAATTGCAGTTCAGGGAAAAGAAATCTGCTAGAACTAAGACAGATGTAAATACTTGCAGGTCAAATTTATGTATAAGATAGGTAAGATGACTACTATAAAATTACAGTAGTACATGTACAAAGCTGTAGTGGATGGATGAGATATCAAGCCATGAAAGTCACAATGTTTAAAAAACATTGTTACCCTTTTGTTGTCAGTGTAAAACTATTATTTATTGGAATACGACTTTAGAACATCAAAAAAAAAATTTGTATTTTGAAAACTCTGCAGGAACATTTGTGGGTCTCTGAATTGTTCTGGGAAAGGGGGGGGAAATATATATTTGCCCCTAACCAGATCCTATACATGACCTCACATATGATCTATTTATTTCCAGGGCTTAGAGCAACGGCCCTCTAAACTAACTTAGGTTGGGTGCAAAGCGGGACCCACAGGGGCATACATCCCTAACCAATGTCAGGGTATAAAGGAATTGCCTCAGCCATAGTAGTTTTGTTGAATGTGATTGAACTCTTCTACTTCTTTGAACGGCTGGTGAAAAATTTAGCTGAACTGTTTGCCGTGGCGGAGCGGATTCTTTTCCTCCTGGGGAAGCGCTTTGCCTGCTCCATGTCATATCATTTACTCTCCTCATTGTTGAGGCTGAAGTATGGGTGCAGTCGCACTGGCGGTTTCCCATATTGCTCTTTGCATTGAACATAACTGACAAACTTATTATAATTATTTTGGGACGGCGTCCCTTTTATGACGACTCCGACTCCTGCAAAATAGGCACCGACTCCAAATCCACGACTCCACAGCCCTGGTTACAGCCCTGGTTGTGGCGGCCTGAAGACAGAGGTTCCCAGCACAAGTCGGGTGGGCAGGAGGATGGTAAAGAAGAGCTGCTCTGCCGAGCCGGCCGGAAGACGAAGTGGGCAGAGGAAGGCTTATTATTATAGAGCGTGCCTCAGGGTGTGACGTCCGCACGCTCAGCCACGCCCCATAAGTCTCCGTTTGTCATTAGGAGACGGATGTAAGTCAGGGACTGCCTGCAGTTGGCGGCTTTCTGCTCAGCAGCTCTACTATGCAGGTTCCCTGATATATGGCGGTATTATGTATACCTTTAACTGTTGCTATTTACACTGTTGTCAATTTATTGTCATTAGATGGTGGGGTCCCATAAATTCTAGTTACGCCCCTGATGAACGGAGAAGAAGAACAAGGCCAGTCACCTACAGGGTATGTTGGCGAGGCTGATGGAGGGATGGATGTACGGTGCTCTGACATAGCGGACTTTCGGCGTGGTATTGTTAAAGAGAACCTGTCACAGAGGTATGCCCCCCCCTTGCTGAGGGCAAAAGCCAGTGTCAGACCTGCTGTTTCCAGCGCTGTGTCCCTTTTATTCTGTAAATGCGCATTTCGTGTATTTAATGCTCAAATCTGCAGTTTTCAGCCAGAAGGGTACTTCAAAGAGTCGTTTTTTTTTTCAAACCCCGCCCACCTGAGGCTAGCCCCGCCCACCTCAACTGACAAACCTATTACTTTGAATAAGTAGAAAGTAGAAATAAGTGCATAATGGTCAGTGGGCGGGGCTAGCCTTTGGTGGGTGAAGCTGACACCTACTCATGAATAAGATTTGAGGGGTAAATGCTCAAACGCCAGCATCTTACAGAATAAGGGACACAGTGCTGGAAACAGCAGTCTGAAAACTAGCTTGTGCTGCCCTCAGCAAGGGGGGCATAAACTTATGTGACAGGTTCCGTTTAAACCAAAAAAAACATTGCATGTGTATCCGACAAGCACATAACACAGCAACTACGGCGGATTGTCCATAGCACCGGCACTACACCCATGTCTGCCTATGGGCCACCAGACAGGATTCTGGGTATAACGCAGCAAGTTCCATCAGGCACAGCACCGGGTCACTCACCAGACACAGACTTCAGAATCCAAACTTGTTTTCATGAGTTACAATTCATTATCATTAACCATTAAGTTACACAACACTGCCACCCAGTGGGCAACACGTTGTGAAAAATCCAGAACATTGCACACTGTATGGTCGACAGAGGGGGGACAGACAGGGAGCAGCCACAGCTCTGACTTATTACACGTCTCAATAACCCCAAAAGAGGGTGACACGGCGCCCACTGACGTCTATGGCTTATTACACTACAGATTATACCGCCATATGGTGCGCAATCATTAACTGTAAACAAAACCGCGCATATGTGACCAATGCACCGGCGACGATGATCACAAGCGACCGCTGCAAGGGCCACATCCTGCATCAATGGCGAGACTGCGAGTCAGACCATATACAGAGGGGCAAAGTAGAGTATATACCATATACACATTATACCAGTCTATACATGACCCTGTATATGCTACATGGAAAGACTGTGCTGTATACACCAACCTGCACTGTGCTGTATACAGCAGATACATGGGCGGTGCACAGAACAATGTATACCATACACATGATAGATGTATATACAGTGAAGGAAATAATTATTTGATCCCTTGCTGATTGTGTAAGTTTGCCCACTGACAAAGACATGAACAGTCTATAATTTTAAGGGTATGTTAATTTTAAAAAATTGAAGATAGAAAAACCAAAAATAAAATCCAGAAAATCACATTGTAGAAATTGTATAAAGTTATTGCTTTTTACTGATGAAATAATTTTTGATCCCCAAACCAACCATTAAGGTTCTGGCTCCGACAGACCAGTTAGACTCCCAATGAACTCGTTACCTGCATTAATGATAGCTGTCTTACATAGTCACCTTTATAAAAGACTCCTGTCCACAGATTCAATCAGTCAGACTCTAACCTCTACAACATGGGCAAGACCAAAGAGCTTTCTAAGGATGTCAGGGACAAGATCATAGACCTGCACAAAGCTGGAATGGGCTACAAAACCATAAGCAAGATGCCTAAAACTACATGGGGGGGGAACTTGTTAATGATCTCAAGGCAGCTGGGACCACAGTCACCAAGAAAACCATACGCCATAATAGTTTAAAATCCTGCAGCGCCCGCAAGGTCCCCCTGTTCAAGAAGGCGCATGTGCAGGCCCACCTGAAGTTTGCCAATGAACACCAGGAGGATTCTGGGAGTGATTGGAGAAGGTGCTGGGGTCGGATGAGACAACAATTGAGCTCTTTGGCATTAACTCAACTCGCTGTGTTTGGAGGAAGAGAAATGCTGCCTGTGACCCAAAGAACACCGTCCCCAGTGTCAAGCATGGAGGGGGAACAATGATGTTTTGGGGGTGTTTCTCTGCTAAGGGCACAGGACTACTTCACTGCATCAATGGGAGAATGGATGGAGCCATGGACCGTAAAATCCTGAGTGACAACCTCCTTCCCTCCGCCAGGACATTAACAATGGGTCCTGTCTGGGTCTTCCAGCAAGACAATGACCCAAAACATAAAGCCAAGGCAACATAGGAGTAGCTCAAAAAGAAGCACATTAAGGTCATGGAGTGGCCTAGCCAGTCTCCAGACCTTATGGAGGGAGTTGAAGCCCGAGTTGCCAAGCGACAGCCTCAAAATCTTAATGAGTTAGAGATGATCTGCAAAGAGGAGTGGAGCAAAATTCCTCCTGACATGTGCGCAAACCTCATCATCAACTACAAAAAAAGTCTGACTGCTGTGCTGCCAACAAGGGTTCTGCCACCAAGTATTAAGTCTTGTTTACCAGAGGGATCAAACACTTATTTCTCACTGCAAAATGCAAACAAATTTATATAATTTATACCACGTGCTTTCCTGGATTTTATATCTCTCAATGTTAACATTAACCCCCGCGCCCCGTACACCCCCCCTGCACTGTGCTGTATACAGTATATCCTATACACACGATTGCCGTACATCCCCCCCCCTGCACTGTGCTGTATACAGTATATCCTATACACACGATCGCCGTACACCCCCCCCCGCACTGTGCTGTATACAGTATATCCTATAACAAAAACGATTGCCGTAATCCCCCCCCCTCACTGTGTTACTGATAAAACCTATTACACCATTGCCCATCCCCCCCCCTACTTTCGTATAAAATATATCCATACACACGATCCCCACACCCCCCCGACTGGCTTATACAGTATATCCATACAC
>JAODAL010043510.1:0-33768 GCA_025379985.1 Phyllomedusa bahiana | reverse complement strand
ACCCTTCAAATTAGAGGATTCCAGAAGTTTTAGCAGTCATAACATTCATGTAAAAAAATAAAGGCAGTGACCTATTTGATGAAAAAAAGAAAAAAAAAATGTAAGAAAATCTAGAGTTCATCTAGACCAAATGACTTCATGCCAGGAAAATCTGTCAGTAATTGTCATCATAAATGTTAAATTTACACACATATACAGTTTTATCCCAATGACAGATGTGTTCACTTCATACTCTCATTCAATATTCAACATTTTAAACCTTTAAGTTTGTCCAGAAGATCTTCATATGGAGGATGTTGACACAATTTGAGTGTCTTGGAAAAACCAAAAGGTTGTCTGAATATACTTCACAGAAAAGAAATGTCTACCAGGGATTTGCTTTCCTTGTTATTTTAGAAAAAAATATCATTTTTAGTGATAGGTGGTAATATAACTGATGTCAGAAATTCATTACTGTCCCTTAAAGGTTTTCATGTCTTCTGATCTAGCCTCAGCCCTGGTTTGGAACATAGCCAATTGGGCTTCCATAAATGTGTCCAACCTGTGGCTGAAGGTGGTATTTGTACCTGTCTGCTTCTTTGCCAGTTGTCTATGATTATGTTTCCTTTCCCTTTTGCTGTCACTGGTTTGAGAAGTATTTTCTGTTTTTTTGACTCTGACCTGTTTCTCAGTGATTCCTCTGCTTCTCCAGTTGATATTACGAACTCTCCTGGTATTTGACCTTGGCTCATCTGACTACTCTTGTGTGCAGGCTCTGGCTGGCTCACAGGCCAATAGGGGAAACCTCCCCCCTGGTGGACTTCTGAGCATGGTAAACCTGGAGTTGATTTTAACTAAATATACTGTACATCCTCAGAATAGGTAGAAAAACAGAGAAAGAGAAGCAAAAAGCAAGAGGCAGAGCATAGGAGGCATGTACAGTCATTTACAGTAGCTGTAGGGTGAGTCTCTGAATTAAACTCCACCGGTGGGCCCAGAAATAATTCAACTGATGGGCCCATAGAATCAACTGCACCTGCACCCTAGGCATCCCAGTTTGACACTGCTTGTTTGTTCTGCATTTTGCACTATTTCCTCTGTTCTCCATCTCTGGTAAGACAACCTGGATCTCTAGCAGTCAAGTCCATCCTGCTTTGCAATGGGCTCTTATGAATACCTAAAGTTAAAGGAGTTGTCTCATTACGAGCTTTCAGCCTGTCAGTGTCCCTGGTAAGTTGAACTGAGGGGCGTGCTTCTTGGTCTGTCTCTTCTGCTCCCTCTCCCCCCCTCCCATCAGCACACAGGCAGCTACGTAACTTCTATACAGGGGGGGGAGGGGGTTTGCTCTCAGAGTTCACCCTGTGTGTGTCTGCCTAGGTCTGTTGCAGGAGAGGGCTGATCTATGAGTGTAGAGAGGAATGTGAAGTGGTGTGCTAATAGAGCAGAGGGGATGCAAGTGTTCCTATATCCCCTGCTTAGCTTACAAGTCTCCACATCTCCAGCAACAACAAGGGCAGTGTTACTATACTCAGGATGTGTCCCTAATACAGGAGAACATAAAGTATTCACATGCCCCTGATCTGTATAGTATTAGTATAGTCACAGTTCCAAAGACATATCATGATTATAGTAACAGACAGGGTCAACTGCTGTCACATCTATCTGTGTAGAGAGCAGGAGGAAGCAGGCACACACAGGGTTAATCCAGGCAGCAAGGACACAGACCCCAGAGTCCTCCTCCTCCTCCTTCCACTACAGAAGCATTCTGTGTGGGAGGGGCTCTCTGCTCTGACCTGTCTTCAAAGGTGATGAGTCATAAAGACCTGACAGCCAGTAAGATAAGGATCAACAGGTCGGCTGCTATAGAGATTTGAGAAGCTGATGTAGTAATACTAACAGGGCTAGCTCAAAATCAGTAGGACATTTGTAATGAACATATATTGCAAAGCTGCTTGTTTTTTAAAGATCTTTAAATTAAAACCCAATCATTGTAGCGAGACAACCCCTTTAAGCCTTAGCCTCTGTCTCCTAGAGGGTGTCTGACTGCAGACAGTACGTTTTGAGTGAGCTCTGTTTGTGCTGCCTTCTTTTGTGCCTGTTTGGGGAATTGCTGTTCTGGCAATTCCACTCTGAGGAAATGCTTGTTGGCAAGTCCATAACAACTGAAGATTTTAAATATGGTTTACATGAAGAAAACATTTCCTTGCACACAAATGGTTTCTTGTTTATATTTTCTGTACATAATTCTTTAGCATCATGGACTTACGTAGGTGTCCATTTTAACTCAGAACTCGGTAATTATGACATAGCATGATGATGCAATTTTTCTGACAGCAAATTGTTGTGGATCTTTGTAGGTGGGAGTTTTAAGTACCAGGATTTAAATATTTCCAGAGATGTGGATGAATATGTTGCATTTAATATATCTATTGCTGTAATAAAAACATAAAAAGGTCAGGATACGGAATCAATTGCCTCCAGATATATCTCATACAGTCTAATTTTTTCAATGTTTATTCTTCCTCATCTTCTGATTCTCTTGAACAACCAACTCATTTTGATTTATATGGATAATTTCAAGATTTAGGTGGCATTTTTAATAATCTGATCTATTGGAGTTGTGTAAGAAAATGCTTATGTTATGAAAGGGGAATATGAGGGATTATCGGTTCCCAATATACAGTTAAATTGTGGCTTTTCACCTTTAAACCTATAAAGAAATGGGAGGATTCCCAAGAAAATGCTGTGAGTCACTGTAATTTTTGAATAGAAAGCTGTAATTATTATAAATCTTCTAGATATTGGAATCAGCCCTGTTTATAAAGTTTCCATTTAGTAATTTAAAAATGTGTACTCTTCTAAAGCATTTATGGAATTTTTCTAAAAAATAAGCATTTTTCCTAATGTTAACTTATTTTTCAGTATTTTCACGCAGATTTAGTTGTTTAAAAGTTCCTTAAAAGTTGATTTTTTTGTTTCATACTGGTAATTAAAAAGTGACATGTTTTAAAGGGGTTGTCCAATTCCTTAAAAAATAATAAGCAGCTCCTTCGGCCTCAATAAACGAATAAAAGAAAAAAAGCTATACTCACCTTTCTCCAGTCCTCGGTTCCAGCCCTGGGTCTCTCTGGTCTTTAATTTTTTTTCTTCTATTCCTGACCAGGTATAGTACTGCTACAGATGCTAATTGGTTTCAGTGGTCACGTGCCACTTAGTTACATAAACAGCTCTGAATGGTGATGTAAGAAGAGGCATGTGACTGCTGCAGTCAATCAACAGGGGCAGCAGTGATGCCTTCATTGGGAATTAGAAAAGAGAAAATAGAATGAAAAGAAAACCTATGAGCAGAAAGAGGCAGAGCTGGAGGAAGGTGGGTATAGGCTTTTTCTAATGGGGCCTCAGGAGCTGCCTATTTTTTTATGAACTGAACAATCCCTTTAAGCTCTATTTGTTTCTAGAACTATGATTGTTTTCTAGTGATTCTCCTCATATTTTTCTACAGTAGATATTTAGCATAAACTTTTATATGATTTTAGACATACTTAAGCCTTTATATTTAGAAGTTAGTGGAAACATATGTGAATTCACAGGTTATTTTTCCCTAGTACCATAAGAAAAGAAGTGGATTTTTTGAGTAATTGTTAAAGATGATGTATTGCTTCTTTAGTTCGGCTGATTCATACTGCTCTCAGCTTCTCAACTCAAGAAATGCAGGGGCGTTTCTTATCCTCCCAGCTGGTTGACATCATCCCCCCTTCACTGTTCATGCTGGCTGCCGAGACTCCCACCCTCCCCATCTATGAGTCCACATGTCACTGTGTCTCTCCCTATCAGTCTTATTTTGTAAGAGCTGTATACATACCACAGGCTGCATGCAATCTAGACTGAGCACTGATCTCTTCTCCTCTCACAGCTGGAGATTTGTTACAGTTGAATCCAGCTTTCTATGAACGGCACAGATCTCCCTTCTATGCAGGAGAGGCAGGGATCGACACACAATTGTGCTGTTTCCTGATTATAGAAGCCCTGCAGTGTTATTCTGTTTCTTCTGTCTGTGCAGTGTGAAAATGTGCTGGTCCCTTACTTTGAGTGAAAGGCAGGAATGCAAGCTCCGTGAATGTGCCTTGATAGGTGCATTACATTCACTACCAATGATATGCTATGTGTTATGGAGGTGCAGAGCGTATCATTTTTAGGTGCATTTCAATGTGTCGTGCCCTGCGTATAATGCTGGCAAGTAAAAGACGTAGCCGGCACCCACCTGAGTGCACAGTGCACGGACCACTGCGTATAATGCGCCTAGTGTTGGTGTACTGCTATGGATGGTAATTACAGTTTTTCCTCACCTGTATAGGTACAAAAATTCTCCAATTGACTTTAATGGGGTTCAAAGTTCGAGTTCGACTCGAACTTTGAGCTGAACTTCTCAAGTTTTGAGGTTCCACTCAAACTCGAACTTTTTAGGGTTCGATCATCTCTAGTAGGTAGTAGTGGTGGTGGTGGTGAGGAACTTAATATAGTATTACTGCTGTGTGGCCAGTTTAACACAAGTGTTTTACAGGTGCATTTTTACTGGCCTTAAAGGAGTTTTACCAAGAAGTGAGTTCCTTACCTAACAGGCTGATACCCCCTTCTTAAGGCCTGAAAAAATGGGCGTTGTGTTTCTGTGTTTAAAAAATCAAGTACCTCCTTTGTGATGTCATCACTCCACCTCCCATGCACGTTCCTGATACTTAGTCTCTGTAGTTGAGCAAACATTGTTTTGCTAATCCACAGAGGAGAACTGTATTGTGCACAAGCTATATGCATTTTATTTCTCCCTCTTATTTGCTTAGTAGAGAAGATAAGCTCAGCAGGCAGCCTTCTTTCATTCCTTCACGAACACTGCAGGGAGAGAGGGAGGGGATGAACAGAGAGCTAGGGAGCCTCTGCATGTTTACTCAGATAATTACATTACAACCAGTGGATTCTCTATAAAAAAGTGACAGGATCTTTATCCCAAGTCCTTTCAAAGCTCGTTCATGTTCCCTGCCATCAGATAAGAAGTGAAAACAACGCAAGCGCGACCAGATCAGCTCCTGTCAGCTCCTGGTCGTGTCTAATATAAACTGTAAGGAACCAAGGGCATGTAAGTCAGGCTGTAGCGCTCAGAGGCTTCACTTTTTCTGATGACATATATTTAGAAAAGTGAGGATCCCACGTCAACATTAGATCGTGGCAAAACCCCTTTAACTATATATAGGCATAGAAACGGTAGAGTTAAAATGTAACTTTCTTTAATAATTACTTCTAAAAGCAGACATTAACCCATTATTTACAGTATGTCCATATGTATCAATGAAAATCAATACTCAGCATTTTAGTTGCGGCAAAGCACACCGTTCACTGTCCGTCCATGGTGCCGCTCCCAAGGCAGGAGAGCGAGGAGACGCCGACAACCGAGCTGGACAAAGAGTATCTCGTGGAAATTTCGGTGAAGCTCCTCCCCTTCCTCAATCACCTTGATTACAGGTATTGGCTTTCCTTAAATACATAAGTTAAAACCAATCAGCATCTTTTTAGTCAGGTTATTGGGACTTATGGAAACACCTTTAAATTCAGGCTTTCATTTAAATACTTTGGAGCCAAAGCCTCCAAGCTAACAATCCAATATGCTTCCCGTTTTAATAGTTTTATTGGAAGCCGCATATGATCGTAGCATATAACTTTTTCTAAAATGCACCACTGTCATACAGATATGCTATGTTTTGCTGTTCTCATCAGTGGTCAATGCGTTCTCTCCGATCTGTGCAGATTGTTTTTTAAAATACAGATGGCAGACCGATGCTAATTTAACCTCACCTTTACCAGCCTGGCTGTCTGTCCTACATACACTTGCCCACATGGGCATATGAGCATGTAGATGACGCCACTACTCTCGCATGTATGGAACCTTCTAATTCCTATTTTCTGTCCCTTAGTTGGATGGTAAATAAATTTAATAATAGAAGAGCAATTTTGACATTTTAAACATGCGATGGTACCAGCTTTCGTACTACTTAGCACTGTCTGAGTTTTCTCTTTTTTGTTACTATCCTTCAAATCTGAGGACACCAGATACACTAAACGGGGTTTTGTTTTTAAACAAATGGCCATATTTTTCATCACATCTTAATATTTTCCAATATTTCAATATTGCCTGTCTGATCAGCCCAGCGTGGCTATCATGTACAGACATATATGTAAACTGGTGATGGACTTTCTTTTTTGCCCTTTTCTCCAAAAGGCTATCCTTGGTTAAGATGGAAATCTCCATACCTATCTGTCTTGGCTCCCTTTCATCATATCCATGGTCAATGAATTTCCTAATAATGATTTCCATGTTGATGTGGTAGCTCTCATCATCTGAGCATATGCGTCCTGCTCTGATCAACTGAGCTCTGACTAAAACCCCTTTAACTCTGTTTCATAGATTCATGTGAAGCTGTGGGTTCAGGTCAGTAAATCTACAGTTGAGCCAGGATACTAAGCTGTATAATAAAAGCAAAAATGTACCTGTAATAAACTCATGTGCAACTAGTCTTTGTGGAAATATAAGAGAAAAGAAAACAAAACATCTTCACATATTTTATCTCTTTGATGTAAAATTTTTCAATGAACTAAAACAGAAACACAAGCTTTCAATATCTTGTAACAAGAAATCATGATGACAAAGCTATCAAATGTGATGGCATCCTTTTAGTTTTCTAAAAACGCTGGAAAAACGAATGTAATCATCTCCCATAGACTTCTAATGTAAAACCCTCCTGCTGTCTACACTGAGCTTATTTTTTCTGCTCGTTCTTTTACTGGATGTCTTTTGCAAGGAGTCTGACTCAAAATCTAGGTGTATATGTTGATCTAAATTTGAGGGATTTTGTTGCCTCTTTACCTTCTTATATCAGAGATACATCTGACTTACTCCTTAAATTGGAGGGCATAACGGTTGATGCTGACACCCTATTATGCGGAATAGATGTTGAAGCTTTGTATTCTTCTATACCGCATGATCAGGGATTAAAAGCGGTGAAATATTTTCTTGATACCCGAGGAACTCAATTTGGTAAACATAATGAGTTTATTCTTTCTCTCCTAAGAATTTCACTGGAGAATAACGTCTTTGTATTTGACCGCAGGGTCTACCACCAGCTTAGGGGCACTGCGAGGGGGGGCCCGTTGGTCCCAAATAGGGCCAAATTTGCTCCTGGGTGGGGGGGAAAATTTCCCAAATGGTCTTCAGTGATGAAGGGGAAAGGGGGTGTTGATGGATCGCGTATGTTTTGGGCGCGGTACATCGATGACTTTTTCGTACTTTGGAGGGGGGATTTGTCGTTTTTTTTGGTTTTGTTTAGTTTTCTTAAAGATAAAAAAAAATAGGATTAAGATTTACATTCATGCTAACGAATTCAGTATTTCCCTTTTTGACCCTTTCGGGTTTGAAAAAATGCTGATTACACTCTTTAGTACAAAGGTCCCTTTTGAAAAAAACATTGCCAACCCCAAAAGCTCCCCAGGGGGGATGCAGTCACCCGAGACCACTTTGAGAGGTATTCCCGGGGGCAGGGAAACCCTTGCCTTTAGGAGGAATTGCTTTGTATTCAAAAATTTTTGGAGTCAAGGAAGGCCTGAGGGGAAAAGGGTTTCAACAGAGGTTACCCCAAGGGCTTCTCTAAAAAAAGGGTTATTAAAGCATTACAGGGGGGACCCGGGGTTTGGGCTTTTGGTCCCTAGGACGAAAAGACAGGGGCTATGGGGGAGTTGTGGGGGAAGGGTTTTTAGGATCATTTTGGGGGTATAACCCCCAGGGGGATAAGATTCATGAGGGGTTGTTTTAGAAAAATTTTTTGGGGAAAAACTCCTACAGGGTGACGTTCTTAAGGAGATACTGCCGGCCATCCATCCATCAAACCTTTTCGTAGGGGGGCGGGAAACCCTTTGGGCCGTTTGGGGAGGGGGCCACTTTTTGGCCCCCCGGAGAGACCCGGCTGGGTAGAAAAACCCCAAAGGTTGTTTTAAGTGGGGGTAGGTTTCAAATTCTGTCAATATGGGGGTCAATTGTAAAAATTTTGGCAACACGGGCGTTCTCATGAATTTTTACCCTCAAAGGATTTTTAATTGCACTTCCGTTGGTGTTTTTTATCTGGCCCACTTGCCCGTGTGGGCTAAAATTCGTTGGGAAAACAAGGAGGAGCTTAGGAGAAAAAATGGTGAAACTTGGGGATATCAAAAAACCCGGATGATTCACCCATTGCGAGACAATTTGGGGAAAAACATGATGGGAGGACTGACGGGTTTTGCAGTTTTTGGGGCAAACGATTTGGTGAAAACCCCCCAAGGGGAGGAGGTGACTGGGACAAAAATATTTTCAGCGTGAAGCACAATGGATCTACGGGTTTAAAGATTGTGTGTCCCCAAAGGGGCGGAATGAGTCTTGTCCTTTTGTGTTTTTGTAATTGCCGTTTGGAATTTAAAACAAAACCCCATAGGAAACAATTTTTTTTGGGTTTTTATTGGGGCCTATTTTCCCTTAAAAAATGCCTTTTTTTTTACCCCCCCCTTTTTGGATTTTTGGTTTTTTTTAAATTTGGTTTGTTTGGGAAGCATGGCATAAAATTAAATTTTTGCTGCGTTATTTTTTGTTTAGATTTGAGGTAGGGGGGGTCAGGTTTTTTATTTGTAATTGAAAAAGGGGAAAAGGGTTTTTTTGTGTTTTAAAAAAAGTGGTGGGTTTTTGCCGGATTTTAGGCCCTTTTTGGGGGGAGGGGTATTTCTTGGGGTTGGAAAAGGGGGCGGTGGGGGGAGGGTTGGCCCGGGGGTTTTTATGTTTTTTGGGGGCTTCCCATGGAAGTTACCTGGCGAGGGCGGGATGGGTTGGGCCGGGTTGTCCTTTCAATGCGGGGGGTTTTAGACCCGGGAAAATGGCGGAGTTTATCCTTTTCCTGGGAAAAGGGGGGTTTTTCTTTTTTTGGGGGGGTGCTCCGGGGGGTTTTTAAACCCCCTGGTTAGGCGGGGTTTTGGGGCAACACCTGGATTACGTCCCAGGGCGGGGTTTAAAAATTTTGGGGGGTTATTTGGGGGGATTTTAAAATTTTGGGGGTTTTTTTTGCCTTTTTTTGGGGAGAATGAAATGGTTTTTTTTTTGGGGAAGAGAGTTTTGTTGTTTTTGTTTTTTATTTTTTGGGAATTTGTTGTTTCTCCCCACTGGGAGTCCCGGAAGGGGGACGAAATGGTTTGGGGAAAGTGGCGTTTTTGTCCAGCACTCTGTTTTGTATCTTATTGATCCAATCTTCATTTCGGGTTTTTTGGCGCAAGATAATACTGGCCCCTTGTATACCCTACTTTTGTACTGCTTGTTAATGTTTCTGAGGGTATTTTTTTATTATTTGTTAATAGGGGTAATGACCCCTATTTTTGTGGTACTTTGAGAGTTATATACTTTTATTCGCTTTTTTACTATCTGTTTTTTTGTGGTTACACATTTTGTATTCAATATTGTCTGCCCCCCTTTTTTCCCCCTTTTGGGTTCCGCGTTGGAGAGACACGTAGGCGGTAGTTTATTTAGGGGACGTTTGGGTTATCCTTGGGGTGCCCTTTTGGGGGGGTTCCCTTTTTTTGGGGTCCATGGGTGTTTAGTTTTGGGGACAGTGTAGGTGTATGTCCTTATTTGTTGGGTCTGTGTCACCATTTTTGTATGTCACAACATTTTTTATTTTTTGATCTATTAAAAGGTATGTTTTAAAGGAGTAGTTTTTTTTGGTTGGTATTTATTTGATGTTTCTATTCCTGTAATCTACTGTACGTATGTGGGAAGTGTTTTGCTTTATCTTTTGCAACATGCTCTAAAAAAACGCCAGAGCAGGGCAGAAATTCTACTACAGGAGTCTATGTAAAGCGCTGGACGTCTTTTGGCGCATTTTTTAGCGCGTTATCGCGGCATTTTTTTTGCCGCGATTTTTCAATGAAAACGCTCCCAGCAGACCCAAGTTACACCTATAATGGGTGGTAACAAAGGTTAATCCTTATCAAATTTGCATACAAGTGTTTGATGTGTCCTTGTTTGTACCATTCGTAATAAAATGATCATGCTTTGGTCGCTAACGATTTTTGCGCAATTCATATTTTTTTGCTAAAAATAAATTTTTTTTACAGATTTTCACGCTAATAAAGTTATCTCACTTGTGACGATAAAAATACATTTTTCTTACGGATTTAGGCACTAAAATCCTTTTCTTAACTTTATTAGCGCCAAAATATGTTATCTCCCGTCGGACGCTAAAAATAAGTTTTTTTTACGGATTTTAGTTTCAGAATCCATTTTTTTACGGATTTTGGCACTAAAATCCTTTACTGAACATATTTTGACGCTAATAAAGTTATTTTGCTTCTATCGCTAAAAATACGTTTTTTTTACGAATTTTGGCACCAGAATACTTTTTTTTACGAATTTTGGCACCAGAATACTTTTTTAATGGCTTTTGGCACTAAAATCCTTTACTGAACATGTTTTGGCGCTAATAAAGTTATCTCGCTTCGGACGCTAAAAATTCGTATTTTTACGGATTTTAGCGCCAGAATCCGTTTTTTTATGGATTTTGCCACTAAAATCCTTTACTGAACATATTTTGGCGCCAATAAAGTTATCTCGCTTCTGGCGCTAAAGATACCTTTTTTTTACGGATTTTAGCACCAGAATCCGTTTTCTTTTCTGTCAGATAATACTCAGTTTCTTCCTGAAAATGATTGCAATCACCAATTCTTTGGTATTAATATATTCATTTATTTTGCTTGCAATGAAAAAACACAAAACAGAATGAGACAAAAATCAAATCATTGATGATTTCACCCAAAACTTCAAAAATGGGCCGAACAAAAGTATTGGCACCCTCAGCCTAATACTTGGTAGCACAACCTTTAGCTGTACTGCGAACAACCGCTTCCGGTAACCATCAATGAGTTTCTTACAATGCTCTGCTGGAATTTTAGACCCTTCTTCTTTGGCAAACTGCTCCAGGTCCCTGAGATTTGAAGGGTGCCTTCTCCAAACTGCCATTTTGAGATCTCTCCACAGGTGTTCTATGGGATTCAGGTCTGGACTCATTGCTGGCCACTTTAGGTCTCCAGTGCATTCTCTCAAACCATTTTCTAGTGTTTTTTGAAGTGTGTTTTCGGGTATTGTCCTGCTGGAAGACCCATGACCTCTGAGGGAGACCCAGCTTTCTCACACTGGACCCTACATTATGCTGCAAAATTTGTTGGTAGTCTTCAGACTTCATAATGCCATGCACACAGTCAACCAGTCCATTGCCAGAGGCAGCAAAGCAACCCCAAAACATCAGGGAACCTCTGCCATGTTTGACTGTAGGGACCGTGTTCTTTTCTTTTATGCCTCTTTTTTTTTTCCTGTAAACTCTATGTTGATGCCTTTTCCCAAAAAGCTCTACTTTTGTCTCATCTGACCAGAGACCATTCTTCCAAAACGTTTTAGGCTTTCTCAGATAAGTTTGGGCAAACTCCAGCCTGGCTTTTCTAATGTCTCGGGGTAAGAAGTGTGGTCTTCCTGGGTATCCTAGCATACAGTCCCTTTTCATCCAGACGCCGATGGATAGTACAGGTTGACACTGTTGTACCCTCGGACTGTAGGGCAGCTTGAACTTGTTTGGATGTTAGTCGACGTTCTTTTTCCACCAGCCGCACAATCTTGCGTTGAAATCTCTCGTCAATTTTTCTTTTCCGTCCACATCTAGGGAGGTTAGCCACAGTGCCATGGGCTTTAAACTACTGGATGACACTGCACACGATAGACACAGGAACATTCAGGTCTTTGGAGATGGACTTGTAGCCTTGAGATTGCTCATGCTTCCTCACAATTTGGATTCTCAAGTCCTCCGACAGTTCTTTGGTCTTCTTTCTTTTTTCCATGCTCAATGTGGTACACACAAGGACACAGGACAGAGGTTGAGTCAACTTTAATCCATGTCAACTGGCTGCAAGTGTGATTTAGTTATTGCCAACACCTGTTAGGTGCCACAGGTAAGTTACGGGTACTGTTCATTACATAAATTAGAGAAGCATCACATGATTTTTCAAACAGTGCCAATACTTTTGTCCAACTCCTTTTTATGTTTGGTGTAGAATTATATCCAATTTGGCTTTATGACAATTCTTTTTGTGGCTTTCCATTAAAGACAAATTAAATGAAGATAATAATACCAAAGAATTTGTGCTTGCAATCATTTTCAGGAAGAAACTGAGTATTATCTGACAGAATTGCAGGGGTGCCAATACTTTTGGCCACCACTTTAGCTTCTGGCCTAAAAATATGTTTTTTTTTTACGAATTTTGGCGCCAGAATACATTTTTTACGGATTTTGGCATCAGAATCCGTTTTTTTTTACGGATTTTCGTGCTAAAATCCGTATTTTTTACAGATTTTGGCGCTAATAAAGTGATCTAGCTTTTGACGCAAAAAAATTAATTTTTTACGGATTTCGGTGTCAGAAACCATTTTTTTACGGATTTGGTGCTAAAATCCATATTTTTACAGATTTTGGCGCTAATAAATGTATCTAGCTTTTAACGCAAAACATACGTTTTTTAAGTATTTAATAAAGGGATCTTGCTTCTGACACAAAAAATAGTTTTTTTTTTAACAGAATTTGGGGCAATAATGCGTTTTTTGTTTTTTTTGGGGATTTTGCCACTAAAATCCTTTTCTTTACAGATTTTGACGCTAATACAGTTATCTTGCTGTAAGGAAAGGTAATGTGGGTTTTTGTGGATTTTGGTGCAAGAATCTGGTGCAAAATTTAATAAAGGAGTAGCACTTAGCAGCACACAAAGGAGAATGTGCTCAAAATTGCTACAGTGATCTAAAGGAAGTGACTACTTAACATGTTAACTCCACCTTGTAGGGTGTAGTTTACATCCAATGGCTTAATTTGTGTATACATTAAAAAGCAGAGCAAAGACGCTCCAAAAAACGCTTCAAAAACGCTCAAAAAAATGCGACAAAAAACAGACGTTTTTTCAGCTGCTTTTGACAGGCAGTGGACAGAAAACTCAGTTTCATGAACATTTTTAGTAATTTGTTTTCAGGTCGTTTTTTGTCCACTACAGTGTAGACATAGCCTTACTGCTGAGGATTTTTAATAACACTTATGTTTAGTTCAGTTACGGTTAAAGACTGCTAAAGATTTGATTGTGTGTTTTTCATCTTTTATTATTGTGCAAATGGAAACTAACATGCTAAATACACTTTGTTCTCAGGCTGTACTGGTACTTGCAAAAAAGTATCCCCCAATGATGAAGAAAAAAACTATTGGTCTTTTTAGAATTATATTTATACTGAATATGATTTTTTTTTTTTAGCTGTAGCACTGGAAATCTGTTTTAATTAGATGTTGAAAGTCTTGTTCTATTAACCAAAGATTGGGACAAACACAATAGCTGAGGGCCACTGTGTAGAAATAGTACATGGGCCCTTTGTTTTCCAATATTTTATCATAGAGCACTCCTTTTGTGTCACTTTATTAGCTCAGGAATTTACCTGCAATATAATACACAATACATTGTTGCTTTTAACCTCTTACTGACATTTACTGTAAACTTACATCATAATGCCGGTAAGGGCATGTCCCCACGGCAAGGGTTTTCAGCCAGTTTTTCAGCCGGTTTGCAGTTTTTCAGACCGCCTGAAAAACCGGCCAAAAATGAGCACAATCGTGCTCTATGCAAATCCTGTGCAGCAGTCCCCACTGCACAGGTTTTGCCGTCGGACGGTTTTGCCGCCGGCGGTCCGGCGGCAAAACATTGTAGAAGCACAATCTTCCGTCCGGTTTCCTGACGGAAGATGTGCTTCTCAATGGGAGGGGGGAGGGCTGTTCTCCGCTCATCGCGGAGAAAAGCCGTCCCCCCCGCGGCCGTGGGTAGGGGCGCAAAACAGGACACATACCAGCCGGCAAACCGGCCGGTATTTGTCCTGTGCCGTGTAAACGCGCCCTAAGGATGCATGGAGCAGGCTCACTTGCTGAGCCCATTCTATATGTGTTGGATGCTGGCTGTTATAGCTGACACCCGAAGCTAACAACAGAGATCAGAGCCACCTCTGATCAGTGCTGTTTAATTCTTTAGGTGGCACAGCGGTTGTGGGATCTAATTGAGTAATACCAGGTATTACTTCCTCCAGTGGACCCTCCCACAGTGAGATTACAGGGTGCTAAGCAGTTGACATAGCAGATGGAAGCTTAATGAATGCTTTTCTATCTGCCATGTTGCTGCTCCTTTTACTACCTGCCTATGGCCATCTTGGTACACCCTCCTGCGTTAATGCAGTACCGTGTACAAGCAATCACTCCCTCTAGTATTCAAGTGTAAAAAAAAAGTTAATAATAAATAATAATTTTAAAAGTTCAACCCCCTCCCATTTTGCCATTTTACAAAAAAAAAACATAATTGATATTGTAATCTCCATAAGTAATATCTATTAAAATATAGCATCATATATCCCGTGTGGTGAATATTATCAAAGGAAAAGAATTGTGTTTTTTTGGTTATTTATTGTTCACAGAAAATTGGAAAAAAAAAGTGATAAAAAAGTTGCATGTATCTTCATGCAGCACCAATAAAAAATACATTTCAGCCAGCAAAAAGCGAGCCCTAACTCAAGTCTGTAGGTGAAAAAGCAAAAGATGGTCTGTAGTTGCAAAAAAAAAGCACTGCAGTGCAAAGTTAAAAAATAGGGAATGTTTTTATTTAAAAAAAAACACTAAAATATTATGAAAACACAATGGTCAATGACATCATTAAAAACTACACCTTGTCCCACAAAAAAGCTCTTGTACACCCATGTCATTTGAAAAATAAAACTGTTATGGCTCTTGGGAAGCAATGAGGAAAAAATGACTAAAAAACCGCATGGTAACCATAAGCATTAGCTCACCGAAAGTAGTAGGCAAAACTTTCATTAAACCAGCAAGCTTCATCCTCGTACGGCGTCCTGGCCTTCAGTTCAGAAGCCACGTAACAGGAATCAAATAGAATAAAGGTAGATGGACCCAGCGATAAAGATGAAAAAGGTGCTTGCTTTATTCCATATATAAATCCAACATCAGGAGGGTGCAGAGGGGACCCAGAAACCAACGCGTTCGGATTAGGTATGCCCTTTTTTCACGGTCACAAAATTTTTGAAAGGAGTGATCATTTAAAATGGTAAAGGAAGGAGGGGGGGGTTTACACAGACAAAAACGTCATTTCCTTTTACATATACATACTAAATTTAAATTTTCACAGCAGATATACTCAAGGACATTCCTACAATCCAACATATGTATCACAGGATAGAGGAAAAAGAAATTACCTCAATAGATATAAGCTAGGTCATTTCTGTAGTTAAGTCCACGGGGTGCTCTTGTGTCTAGCTCGTAGATCCAGTATGCCTCGCGCATGCGCACGAGGCGTTGCCAATCACCTCCGTTCTTGGGGCTGTCTACTCTTTCAAAGACATAACAACGTAGGCTTTCTATTGACCCTGCATGTGTTTCTATAAAATGTTTTGCTGCCCCGGAGTGAGACATTTGGATCTTTTTGATACTATATAGGTGTTCTGATATACGAGTTTTGAGCCTACGGATAGTGTTGAGCGATTACGTTGGCCATCGACATCAGTCGATGGTCGATAGCCGACCATCATTGACAAGATATTCGATGGTCGATGATAGATTATGATCGATGACCATTAAAGTCTATGGGAGAGAACAACACCTTCATTCTTAACCTAAACAGGGCTGGAGAAGCTGGAAATTAACATCCACAACAGTCAAATGGATATGTGCTACATCTTAGGCAACTCACTTTTGGTTATAAAAGCCCCAGAAAAAAAATCACAAGACCATTCACTATCCCCGTCTTACACCACAGCATGCCCTTAAACCTGCATGACCCAGCCACAAATTAAAAAGTGCCAGAAGGCAGTATGATTTGAACCATCATTTTACTTGAACTGGACATTGAATATCCCTGTCCTGGAACGCAGCATGAGCCCTAAACCTGCATGACCCCCAGATTTAAAAAGTGCCGGAAAAGGAGTCCTTCAACCACCATTTTATTTTTAAACGGGACTTTTTAAACTATCCCTGCCCGGGGGCCACAGATGACCCCAAAAACCTGCATAAACCCCCAGATTAAAAAGTCCCCAGGAAAAAGGATCTTTAAAACCCCCCTTTTTTATTTTAAGGGGGAAATTGACAACCCCTTTTCCGGGGCCCACACCCATGACCCCAAAAACCCCTGCATGCCCCCCAGATTAAAAAGTGCCGGAAAAAAAAGGATTTCTTTAAAACCACCATTTTGGGTTTCACGGGCCCTTTGGGACTATCCTTTTCCCCGGGGCCCAGCTTTGGACCCCCAAAACCTGGCAAAAACCCAGATTAAAAATTCCCGGGGAAAAAGGGGAGTCTTTCACCCACCTTTTTAGTTTCAACGGGCCCAATTTTGAACAATACCTGCCTGGGGAAAACCCCATGAGGCCCCAAACCTGCAGCCCCCCAGTTTTAAAAAGTGGCCGGGAAAACGGAGTCTTTGAATCCCCTTTTTAATTTTTAACTGGACATAGACAACCCTGTTTTTGGGCCACAGAATGACCCCAAAACCTGCATGACCCCAGTTTTAAAAAGTCCCGGAAAAAAAAGGAGTTTTTTCAACCACCTTTTTTTATTTTTAAATGGAAATTTTACGCCCCCGTCCGGGGTTTGGGGCCCCTTTCCCCTCCGTATGAGTGGGCCCAAATTTGAGCTTCATTTTGGAAAAAATTACGGGTTTGGTTTAAACGCCCCTTTTCCCCAACCATTTTGCCCTTTTTTTTGGGATTTTTTTTTTTTTTTTAAATAAACTGGGGGGGAAATTTTTTCCTCTGTACTTTGTTCTCGGGTCCGTGCCCCCCAAACCTTCCATGTCCTCTGAAAAAACCAAAAATCTGGTCAATTTTTCCCCTTCCCTACCTCCCCTTGTCCCAATTTTCAGGGGAAATTTTTTTTCCCGGGCTATTTTGTACTGAAATTTTTTTTTTTGAATTTAATTCTGGGGAAAACACTTTTTTAAAAATAGGGGGGAATACCCCCAAAGTTTTTGGGTTTCTTTTTTTTTAATTGAAAATTTAAAAGGGGTTGTCACAATACGGGGTTTGGGAAAAGCTATTTTAAAAGATCTTGCAAAAAAAAAGGGTCTTTTTTGCAATATTGTAAATTTAAAAAACATTTTGCCCTCCCTTTTTCCCTTTTTCGGGACAGCACCCTCCCCTTTGAGCCACTCTTGAAAATTTGTGAAGAACAAATTTTCTTTTTAAAAAACAACATTTTTTTTTTAAAATTTGGCCCTGTTATATAGCTGCATGTCACAGCAAAACCCCCCCAAAAAATTTCAAACCCAACCCTTTGGGAGCCCATTTTGGAAAATTTGTAAAAGAAAAAATGTCTTTTTAGAAACAACATTTTTTTTAAAATAGGCCTGTAGTATAGTTTGAATGTCAAAAGCAAAATCCCCCCCAAAAAATTTAAAAAAGCAGACCCTTGGGGCCACTTGGAAAATTTGTGGAAAAACAAATTTTCTTTTGAAAAAAAAAAAAATTTTTTAAATGGGAACCTGTATTATTTGCTGCTTTTTCAAAGCCCATGCCCCAAAAAAATTATAAAAATGACTTCTCGCCACTTTTAAAAATTTTGTGAGGGAAAAAAATGCCACTTAGGGGCCAAAATTTCGTTCCAAAACCATAAATTTATTGCTGTATCTCAAACCCCAACATGAACCCCAAAAAATTAAAAATATGCTTCTCACCACTTTTAAAATTGTGAGGGAGAAAATCCCAAATTAAAAAACCACATTTTCTGTTCCAAAGGACCATGATTATTGCTGAAATCTCACAGCAACATGCCCCCAAAAAATTTTTAAAAATTTATGACATTCCTCGGGCCACTTTTAAAAAATTGTGAGGGAAAAATTTGCCATTTAAAACCCCAATTTCGTTCCAAAAAACCCCAAAATTATGTTTAAAATCTCACAGCAACTTTCCCTTAAAAAACCCATTGACAAGGGCGAAAACTTCTAAAGTAAAGTGAGTAAAGGGAATATGGTGTTTCAAAAAAACCTTGCTGTCTTTTTTATTCCCCCTCCAAGCAAAACCAAAAAAAATTTAAACTTTTTGGGAAAAGAGAAAAAAAAATTGCAGTAAGAAATGATCTTTTTAAAAAAAAAAGTTTTCAAGGGGGGGCCCAATTTTTTTTTGAAGAAAAATTTTGTAAAATAGCCCCAAAACCCTAATGGGTTGACCTCGGCTTTTGGGGCCCAAACAAACACATCAAGATCCATCCCTGATTCATTTAAATGAAAGTAAAAACGATCCACATTATTTTTGGGGAAAAAGCCGGATGCTTTTGGGTCTGAATGACCCCTTTCCAGCTTTTGTGAAGGCCCGTCAATATAAACGCTGGCTTTTTGGGCGGGAAAAACCAACCTCTATGGCGTAAAAAAACCAGCTCGGGCCTTTCGTCCATTTTGGTTTCCCAAAGGGTCTTTGGGTCCGAACACATACAAAAAATTCCAAGTGTTGAAAAGCAGTAGCCGTCCCACCATGATTTTAACTGGTCCCCTGTGTGTTGTATGTGTCCCCTGAAAATTGAAGGGCTTGGTGAGGTGGTAAAAAAAAAATTGCCAGGGTCACCCTTGGGGCTTTTTCCCCTTCCCTGGCTGCCGTAGGGCCCATTTGGGCACTCTACTGCTGTAACTCGCTGATTTTTGCCCCCCACCGTGCCCTTTTTGGAGGAACGTGAAGCAACCCCAAAAAGATGTCTCCAGTTGATCAATCACAAGGCCTCCATTTCCTGCATTTTACTCTCTTTTTTAGTGGGGGGAAAGGAAAAGTGCTGATTTTTTTTTTTTTTTCCCGGGGACCGGGGGTGGTTTTCCCCAAAAGTAACTTTTTTGGTTCATTTTAAAGGGCCCTTTTTAATGCGGGGAATCATTTTTGGAGGAAATGGACCCCCAAAAACCACTCATGTGAAGAGGGAGCCCTTGTTTTCCCCAACCCCTTTTGGGTCAAGGGGCCATTTAGAAAAAGGTTTCTTCCTCATCTCCCCCTCCCCTAAAAATTTCGGAAAACCTTTTCCAAGGCGGGGACTGGGGGCCCCCGCCCGGGGGTCTGGGGAATACCCCTCCTCTTCCCCCTCCTCCTCCGTTTTGCCCCGCCCCACTTCAAAAAGGCCCTGACTTGCCTGAGATAAACCCACCCGGGAAACTAAATGGGGCCACCTTGCACTAGCCCTGGACCCCGAACCACGCCAAAATGAAGACCGATAAAATTTGTGAAAATGTCGGGCCTTGGGGGTTTTTTTGACGGGGGAAAATGGCTCCGTGTCCGCATCTGGGGTCCGTCTCCTCCTCCGTCGCTGGCGGGAACCTTTTTTAAAGAGGGGCCCCCAACGTTCTTTTCAAAAAACAAAGATCACCACAATGCTCTGCTGACAAGGGCATTGTCCGCACGACATTTTTTTTGGCTTCTTTAAAAATGGCAAGGATGGGCAAAAGCTTTTCACCCTGCCTCCAAATCTCGGGGGGCCCCAACACCCCGAGGGGGCCACAACGCTGCCCTTTTCAGGCCCTGTGTCACTTTTGTACGCGAATGGGATTTCCGCTTCCACAATCGCTGGGGCAAAGTGGAGGGTGGGAAATTCCAAAGTGTTTGGGGCCCCGGGAACCCAAAGGAAAAACGGGTTTACGGGGAGGCCGACTGACGGCCCGCAAAGAGCCAAAAGGGGGGACGAACAGGGGGAAGAACAGGGGGAAGACCAGTGCGAACTTAGACTTTGAGGCCATTTCCTCAACCCCAGTCCAACCCGGGTTTGCTTTTAGAAATTTCTGGAAAGAAAAAGGTTCATGGGCATGTGCCAGGCAAGGGGTTGCTCCCCGCCTTTTCCCAAATTTTAAAGGGGGGGGCAGCAGATTTTGCCCTTTTCCCCCACACCACCTTGCCTACACAAGGTTCTTGGCAAACCCCGGGCCCGCGCTCGGTCCCGTTTCGGGGAGCCCTCCACAGCTCCGGCCTGTGTGTTACGGTCCCCCAAGAAAGATTAATTTACACGGCCGGTTTTTTCTGGGCACCTGTGCCAACCCAAAGGGCCCTTGGGGGGAAAAACCCCGCACCATCCTGCGGGTTTTTAAGACGTGGGGCTGGCCTGAAAGCCCCGTACCCCCAAAAGACACCCCCCATTCACCCAGTGAGCCGTCACCGAGAAAATAGCGGGGCCCTTTGGGCCCTGCTTTCTAGTCCCCCTGTTTTCCCGGGGTCAATGGACTTTTCCCCGGCCCCCAGAAGCAGACAAACCGCGCTTTTAAAAATTTTTGATTGGGCACGGGCCCGGCCAGGGGGGGACGGCTTTTTCTGGAAAAAAAATGCCCGCTCGGTTTTCTGGTATTGGGGGGGAAAGGGGGAGGGGGCCTTTAGTGGGGAACCCCTCTGTGTCCCCCAGACGGGAAAAGGGAAACATTTCCCAAACCAAAAAAAAACCTGGCAATCGCCCCAATTTTAGGGGTTTTTGGGTTTTGGGAAAGGTTTTGGGTTTTAAAATGTTTCTTCTTTCTCCCAAACCTGGAAACAGAAGGCGGCTGCTTGACTGGCCCCTGTTTCGGGGGTGCCCAAATCACAAAATGGCGGGGGGAGAAGGGTGGGTGGGTCCCTGGGGTGTGGGGTTTCTCGGGCGACGGTGGAGGCGAAGCGGAGGGGTGATCCCTGATCATGGACTTGAGAAAACTGGGGACTGAGGAAAAGCTTGGTGGGGGCGGAGGAAAGGGGGCGGGGACAGAGGGTGTGACAGTTTGGGTTGGGGGCCCCGTCGGCTGGCCCCTTTTTTTGGGCCAAAAGTTGCCCCCATTTCAAACTCATCATTCGGCCAAGTGATAGACATTTGGGTGGTTTATTAACCAACCCAAGGGTTTTTTTTCCTTTACTTATGCGTTTACGGAAAAGGCGGCATATGAAATCGCTGGGTGAATCAGGGCTTGCTCAAAGGGAAAGGGCCCAAGGGGTTGAAAAGGTCCTGGAACCCCTTTTTTAAGGCGAAAAAAAGCGAGGGGGCGGGGTTTGCGCTGGGCCGTGGCTGGCTGAATCATATCACGGGGCTTTCCCCGGAAATGCCCCTTTTCCTTTTTTTTATGGGAACCCGTAATGCACTAAAAATCCCCTTTCCCTCCTCGTCCAGGGGATTAAGCGCTTTCCCAAGGAAAAATCTGCTGAAAAACCACTTTGGGTCCGCAATTCGTCTCATCATCATCAACAACAAAGGGGACTTTTGGGCGTCCCCGACATTTTGCAATTCCCAAAAGCTGCGGGCTAAAGCCCAAAAGGGGCCCCGCAAGGGATTGCCCAAACCCCCCAATTTTTTCCGTTTTTTTCCCGGCTTCCTTTTCCTCCCCCTGATTGGGCAAACATAAAATGGCGGGAAACAAGGAAAATCTTCCCCTTTGGCCTCTTGATCTTTTAACATGCCTTCTGGGCCCCAAAACCCCATTTTGTCATCAAAAAAGGGCTTCAGAAAAAAGGATTATCCCCCAAATTGGGGGGTACAAAAACGGGTTGGGCATTTGGGGTGCTTCATGTTTTGGGCGGGTTTCGGTTTAAAGCTGATGACGAAAATTTGTGGCCCTTTACTGGGGGGGCGAGGGGTAAGACTTTCTGGGTGCAGGTTTTTCAATTTAAAACCCCTGAAGGGGCAAATTTGGGGACGCTGTTCGTTTTCTAATTCACAGGGCCCGACCCAGCGATGACAGGCCGACGGGCCCGCAACTGACGATCCCCCTGGCATGCGTGTTTGGGCCAGCCTGGGAAGGAGCACCTTCTCTCGTACCTTTCCTTCCCTTTCCCTTCCCCCCCCTTTGGTTGCTTACCACCTGAATTTCCCCTCCATGTTTTTAGAAATATAAAAATTTTTTGAAGGTATGGAAAAAGGGTTTTTGGAATTTTCCCTTTTTAAAAAATGGGGCCCAAAACCAGCATTCTCAAATCCCCAAATTTAAAACAAAAAATTTCGGGTTTAAATTTTAAATGCCAAATAAACTATCAACAAAGCTGGGCTGACCAAAAGTGGAAAAAAAAAAAAAAACCCGTTGAAAAGTATTTCGGGATTTTAAAAGGGATTTTTGGGGACCTTTCAAAATTACCCCGTGGTGGGCTACAAAATTTTTTCCCGGGTTAAAAATTTTAAAATGGGAAAGTAGATCTATCAAAAAAACTTTGGCCCCGCGCCCAAAATGAAAAAAAACCTATCTGAAATGTATTCGGATAATAAAAAAGGGATTTTTTTTTGGGAAACCTTTTTAATTCACCATTGGGGGACTTTCAAAAATTTCCGTATTCACATTTTGTGGGAAAGGTTTCCTCAATGAAAAAAGCCCTTTTTGCCCAAAGTGAAAAAAAAAACGTATCTGTAAATTTATTTATTAAAAAGGTATTTTTTGGCCTATCAATTCAAACCCGGGAAACTAAAAAAAAAATTGCTGGATTTTAAATTTTAAATGCAAAGGGGTCTATCAAAAAAATCCCGGAAATGGGGAAAAGGCAAAAAAAAACTATATGTAATGTATTTTTGGGTAAAAAAAGGGATTTTTTTTGGGACCTATCAAAATCCCCCGGGGGTGACTACAAAAATTTTGTATTCACATTTAAGTGCAAGGTGCCCCCCCCCCGCTCCCCTCTGTGACTTTACAGCGGTAGATGCTCCTTTAAAATTCTCTACCTAACTACCTAAAATCTTCCAATCTCTGATCTAACTAAGTTGTTAGGTTCACAGCTAACAGTAGAGCTTTCTCTGTGAAGAAATAGAATAATTTCGCTGAGCTGTTTGGACACAGGCAGAGCGCACATCCTCCTGCTATGAGACGCTGCGAGACACTGATCATGAACAGGAAGGGCTGTTCTATGTAAAACGAGGTCATGTGATTTTTCCAGCCAATCGCAACCATACACATCCCAGTCATGACGTCGCACACACATCTCACCCTGCTCTATTCTGTAAGCTGATTTGCTGGCCGGCAAAATGACAGGAAGCGGCGAAAATGGTGCGATCTTAATAGATGATGCACAGATTTTAACCTAAATTATCGCATGATCTAAAAATTTCAATCAACATAAAAACTGTGCCGATTTCAACATTGTCGATAATAATCGCTCAACACTACCTACTGATACTGCTGCCAATATAAATTTTATCACAGGATATACAGTAAATAGCATAAATCAAATGGTTGGTATCACAGTTTATAAATTTTCTTATCTTGTAATATTTTTTGTATCCTTATTGGATCTGAACGTATCCTGTTTGATGGCATATTGACATATGCCGCATCTTTTTTTGTTACAGGGAAAAAAGCCTTTAGAGGAAAGCCAATTACTGTGTGTGGGGGCACTAGAGAAAGCACTAGGAGATATTTCTGTTTCTATAGTTTTATTACGTTTGGCCACTAAATGTATCCCTTCATCCAGCAAATTAGCCAGAATGCTATCCTGTCTTAAAATGTTAATATTTCTGTAAAAAATCTTTTTAATGGAATTAAATTCTTGGCTATATGTTAGGAAAAAATGAAACTGACAAAAAAGGCTTGGTCATTAATTCGTTAAAGTTAAGTTTACTGTACCTACCAGTGAACTCAGTTATTCAGGTTGTACCAATTGTATGTCCATCCTTGCTATAGGCAATGCAAGAAAGATAGGAGTGATAATTAGGTGTAATGGGGAGTACACATGGCATATTGCATCGCGCACTGGTACACAAAACGCATTTGCAGCACTGTTGAATTTACGAGCTTGCTAGCGTACAATTTCAACGCAAATGAGCAATGGAAAGAGGCAGAAATTTGTGTCCTAAACTTGATTATTTGACGCTGCGTACATGCCAGAGAGAATTAACATGTCAGTTCTTTTCAGGTTCGTGCAAAATGACGGTGCGTATTTTACATTACAGTCTATAAGAAGTGAACTTGCATATTGTTTTGGGTGTATTTTGGCACGTATTTTGGTGCAAAATACACACAAAAATACATACCAAAATATGTCATGTGAGTAGAAATGGGAGAATTTCTCAAAAATTTGGTTTGCCGAGTTCGCCAAATTTTCCGACAAAATCCGTTTCCAAATTACCAAATGTCCAAATTACTTTGGGACGAATCTCGTTAAAAAACAGCTATTTCCTGGCTGCACAGAGCCTGAAGGGTGCTGTAGTACGTTGCAGAGGGAGCTTGGTTTGGTCTTCATACAATGCTGTGCTTTAATATGAGACACACATGACTGCCGCAGCTATTAGAATCGCTTCACTCTAAAATTACCGGTGCACTTAAGGGGGCAAAACTGATCCAAAAACTGAAGCGGGAATGCAGCCTGATAAAATCATGGCAGCGCCAGCTGGAAAAAAACAAGCTGAGGGCTAAGATGCTACCATAGCGTCAAAGAACACAGTAATAGGTTACTGGAGCCGCCACATATCGCAGCACAGTAAGGGGACGTCACAGCAGAGGTCACTCCATGAGGCCAGAGCTTTAAACCGTTACAAAATATGACCGAACCTGTTCTGCTAAACGCTGATACATGTAGAGGGCCCCCCCCCAAAATAAGTGGAGAGGGTGTCGGCAGTAATTTTGCGTTGACGTATCTGATCTCTATCATCCATCAGTGTCCGCTTTCAATCGGTCAATAATCCATCAGTATTGCTAAAGCCAAAAACAAACAGGAGTTGATCCAAAACAGAGATGATCAGTAAATGGGATATTTGCATGTCTTCTGTGTTCTGTATGCACTCGTGCTTTTGGCTAGACAATCCTGATCCTTCCCATTCCTTCTGACAGGTGAAAAGAAGGGGAAAACTAAAAACAATGGCAACGTCATAGAGTGGAGAGGTGGGTATCAGCATTAGGGTCCCAAAGGGTGTTCCTGAGTGGCACAATGACAAATTCTGGAGGTGACAGCAACATCAGGAGCCCACAAAGTGGAACAATGACACAATGTGGAGATGACGTCATCAACAGCAGCAGCATGAGGTCAGACAGTGGCACAATGACAGAGTGTGGAGGTGGCACCAACAGGGGTAGGCCACAGAGTGGCACAATGACCGAGTTTGGAGGTCACGGCAGGAGCAAAAGCAGCAGCATGAGGTCAGACAGTGGCACAATGACATTCTGGAGGTGGCAAAAACAGAGTGGCACATTGTCAGAGTGAAGGTGAAGGCAGGAGCAACAGCTAAAGGTCAGAGAGTGGCACAATGACACAGTGTGGAGGTCACGACAGCAGCATCAGCAGCAGCATGTGGTCAGAGAGTGGCAAAATGACACAGTGTGGAGGTGACCGCAGCAGCAACAACAGCAGCAGCAGCATGAGGTCAGAGAGTGGCACAATGACACAGTGTGGAGGCCACGGCACCAGCAGCAGCAGCAGCAACAGCATGAGGTCATAGAGTGGCACAATGACAGAGTGTGGAGGTTGGTGGCAATACCAGTCCCTGATAAAGATGGTGGTAGGCAGATGGAGAAACTGGCATCAGATGTGTGGCATCAGTCGGGTGGTGGCATCAGAATAGTGGCTGAGGCAGGTAGTTTGAACCCAGACTCATTTCTCAAAGTTTGGGTGAGGTGTCATGGCAGATGTAATCTGACGCCTAAGGCATTGGTGTGTGGAAATCCTGGCCGATCCACGCCTAATTCATCTTGACAAAGGTCAGTTGTTCCACATTTCCCATGGACAAGCGGGTTCTCCTTGGGGTAACGATGGCCCCCGCCGCACTGAACACCCACTCTGATGCCACACTACTGGCCTGGCAGGACAGCTTCTCCACTGCAAACTCGGCAAGTTGCGGCCACACATCCAGTTTGGCTGCTCAGTTGTCCAGCGGATCTTCTAACTGGGGTGGCAGAGTGCTGTCAAGAAGGCCACCACCTGTTGATTCAGGGTTTGCTCCTGGTCCTGCTGCTGCTGCTGCTGGTGAGTGCCCTCCTCACTAGGCGGGTGAAGGAAGCTGCTCATCAGCGACTCCAGACACTTAGGTTGCTGCTGATGGAGCTAGTACGGCTCCTACCCCCCCTACCTTCCCACAGCAGCCGCGGCACTGGTACGTGAGCACTGAGGAACCCCCCGGTCAGATCTGTCAGAGGAGAGACAATGTCGCACATAGGCAGTGGCAAACTGATTACGGAGGTTTTCTCTATAGTATTTGAGTTTGTCCTCCCTCTCAGCAGCTGGGAAAAAGGCTCCCATTTTGACCGGTAGCGAGGGTCCAATAGGGTGGAGAGCCAGAAGACATCCCTCTGCCGGATGGGGACTATTTGGCTGTCACTTGCCAGGCAAATCAGCATGCTGCGGGACATGTGACTCTGAGGGACTCCCTGCCTCCATCTCCACTGTATACTGCCACGGTGCTTGCGCGTCATCTGCCTCGTCTTCCTCATCTCCATCTACCTCCTCCAGCTGCTCCTTCTCCTCATCTCCTGTCACCTGGGTAGAAAAACCACTCATTTCAAAAGACAATGCTTGTGCTCCAATGTCCTCCTCCTCCTCCAGTTCAGTCCCCACCAGACTCATGTTGCTGCGAGATGTAGTCGCCACGTCTACAGTCCCCTGCCCAGACAGATTTTTCAGCATATGTTCCAGGACATGAAGCAGTGTAATGACGTTATTCATCTTATAGTCCTGGCGACTGACAAATAACGTTGCCTCCTCGAATGGCCTCAGCAAACGGCAGGTTTCCCGCATGAGCTGCCACTGGCTGACATCAAAGTTATACAAAGTTGACTCTTTGCAATCGCCTCGCTGATTGACTGCTGGAGCCATGAGTAGCGAGGAGCAGGAGCGTCTGGATCGGGAGATGATGGCAAAGAGAAACAGCTCCCTTCTGCAGAGGTGGTGGAGCCTTGACTGGCTGCAATGGCATGCGTGCCACTGGGTGCTGCTGCGGCGGCAGGATGGACCACCACATCTGAGCCACGTTTCTCCCAGGCTACCGGATGGTGACGCTGCATGTGTTGACGCAAGGCCGTGGTGCCAACGTTAGCTCCCTGGCCACGCTTCACTTTCTACCCACAGATTCTACATATACGCATATTCTGCTCTTCCGGTGTCTTAGCAAAGAACTGCCACACCGCGGAGTAGCTGATTTTACCGCCAATGCTCCACACTGAGTGACTACTAACGCCGCTGCCTCGCTGAGTCCTTGTGCCGCTACATTCTTGGACCTGTGAAGCGGGTTTTCTACCCCGTGGCGGCTTTGCTCCCGACCTCGCACTGCTGCTACCCTGCTGACTCACGGCCACACACCCACTTGCTGACTGCGCCGCTACCTGAGGCGCAAGCTGACGCCCTCTTCTCCTGACAATGAAGAAACCCTTGCTTCACCTGGCTCCCAAGTGCGGTCGGCTACATCATCATCGATTATTGTTTGATCTTCACTGCTGTCCTCCTCAACGGTCATGGTATGCAGTGGCTGACCCCTAGCAACATGACCTCCCATGCCACTCTCCACATCTATACTTTGTGCCTACTTCAAGAAGCAGGGGATATTGGCACCATTTCTTCGCTGCCAAGTAGCTGCTGACTGCCCTCCTCAAATTGTTCATCCTCGCTGTATAGTGGCGCTGAGCCCAGACCACATAGTAGATCTCTGGCTGAGGGAACCGGATGGGACAGAGGCGGGTTGAGGACAGGTGAGGGCTGCTGACCCGCTCCCGGGTCATGCCAACTAAGGGCATGGGGTTGTCAGATGTCATCTGGGAGGAAGTGGATGACCTAGTTAACCAATCAAGAACCCTTGGGTTGCTGGTCAACACACGGCCGCTAGATGACAGCGTCAGTTCTGGCCTCACCGAGTGACCCCTGCTGCGACGTCCCCTTGCTGTGCTGCGACCTGGGCCTGTTCCAGGAATGTTTGTGCCACTGCCACTCACAGGTGAAGAGCCTGACACCTCTCTGTCTGACATATTGTTTGTTCTAAAATGTACAGACTCTGTTTGATGAAGATATCTGTATATGATAAATACACACCCTTTATTTGACTCCAAATGAACCTATTAACAAGCTTGAGTAACCCTTGGATATAAATTGCGCTCCACAAACTGCCAGAAATAATTTACTTGTATGTGCTGTTTAACCCCTTAACGACCTTAGGCGTATGAGTACGTCCCAGGGCCGCTAAGGGGCTTTGCAGGGGAATCGCGCCACGATCCCCCTGCACAGCTTCCGGGTGTTAGCGGCAAATCGCCGCTAACACCCGGCAGTAACAGCGCCGGCGGGTGGCTCCTGGCGCTGTTTTACCCATCAGACACCGCGGCAAAGATGGCCGCGGCGTCTGAATTAACGCCGATTGGTGCCGCGCACCGATCGGTACGGTCATCGGCACCTGCGCCGATCCGACGACCGGGCATGGTGGTGGGGAGCCTTGTGAAGGCTCCCGTCACTTACCCTGGCCGGTTTGCCCCACTTCCGTCCGCAGACAGGAAGTGGGGAAACCGCCATCTTTGTACACCCTAATGCATTGCCTATGCAATGCATTAGGTTGTATTAACAATCGCGCACCTAGTGGTCAAGCACCATAGGTGGCCTCAATGTTACAGTAAAAAAAATAAATAAATAAAGTTTTAAAGTACAAAAAAAAGTATTAAAAGTTCAAATCACCCCCCTTTCCCTATTTTACAAATAAAATCATTAAAATAATAAAAAAAGTTACACATATTTGGTATCGCCGCGTCCGAAAAAGTCCGATCTATAAAAATATAACATCATTTATCCCGTAAGCTGAACACCATAGAAGAAAAAAAATTCCAAACATAAAAATTACGTTTTTTGGTCATTCTTCGTCACTCAAAAAATGGAATAAAAATGATCAAAAAAGTCGCATGCATTCCAAACTGCTAGCGATAAAAATACACTTCAGCCCACAAAAAATGCCCCCTCACTGACGTCCGTAGGTGTTAGTACAAAAAAGTTATTGGTCGCACAATATGGCGCCGGGGCGCAAATTTCAAAAATAGTTTGGAATTTTTTTACGGTACCAAAACATAACGGAAACCCTACATTTTTGGTATTGCCGGATGCGTAACAACCTGTAGAATATAGATAACACATTATATTTACCGAATATTGAACGCCGTAAAAGCAAAACCCCCGCAAACATGGCAAAAAAATTTTTCACAATTTATCCCACTTGGAATTTTTTGCGGTTTTCCAGTATATTCTATAGTATAGTGAATAACACCATTAGAAAGTACATCTTGTCCCGCAAAATAAAAGCCCTCATGTGTATATGTAGGTGGAAAAATAAAAAAAGTTATGGCTTTCAGAAGGCGAGGAGGGAAAAACGAATGTGTCACAAAAAAAAAAAACGCCTGGTGCTTAAGGGGTTAAAAACACTGTGTATTTTACTGAATATAAAAGCACAAACAGGCTTAATTAACCTTCAGATATAAATTATGCTACAGGCAAAATTTCTTCTTTGGCATTGAAAAACACCATTTCTTTTACTGACTACAGCAGCAGAAAAACGCTTAATTAACCCTTGGATATAAATTGCGAAAAAAAAATGAGTTGCCAAAAAATTAACAGCTATGTGGCGTGTTAAAACGACGTGTAGTTTAGTGACTATAACAACATAAAAACACTTAATTAACCTTAATTAATTGCTACAGGCAAAATTTCTTTCTTTTACTGACTACAATAGCACAAAGACGTTTAAGTAGCTCTTGGATATAAATTGCGCAAAAGAAATGAGCAGCCAAAAATTAACTGGTATTTGGATTGTAAAAAGGCTGTTTCTTTAACTGAATACAACAGCAACAACAGGCTTAGATAACTCTTGGATATTCACTGTGCTCCAGACCTGAGCAGATAGCATTAACATGTATATGCAGCTGAATTGGACGCACACTGGACTTCAATTCCAATAACCCACAAACTCCAAATTAGCAAAAGAAACAAATACATATGCCAGCTCACCGACCTAGAGAAGCGCGGACTTTGCGGGATTGCAGAATTCAAAGTGAAAAAGGAGAATATCCAGCGTCTCAAAGGAAAGCCATATATTTATTCAAACGTAGACAGCAACAAACATGGATCCAACACACAAGAACTTTCCAACGCGTTTCGGACCTCAGGGGCCCTTCCTCATGGCATAGTTACAAACTTAACACACCTTGATTATATTAAAATCCAAGGGCCAATCACAGGCCAGATTAAAAAACATGTGACCAAGACAGAATGGGTGAAAAAATATATGAATAAATGATTCTCTAAGCTTCAAAGACATAATACATTGGGGATACATCTTGGACAAAATCAATAATGTAATACAAGATCCGTTCTTTTATTTAAGCCAAACGGCTGATATGTCCTAAGTACAAAGATCCAATATGCCTCGCGAGTGCGAAGCTTTTGGATCCTATCCCCACCCCTACTTGGGGGAGTAACTCTCTCCAAACCTGTAACTGATAGACTGTCGGTTTTGCAATCATGACACTGAATACAATGTGCCGAGACAGCCGATATTCGATGGAGATCATTTGATCTCACATCGGAAAGGTGTCTCCGGACCCTAGTTTTCAGTGAACATGAAGTGGATCCAACATACTGCTTATGGCACTGTTCACACGATATCAGGTAAACTATGAATGTTGAATTACAATTAATGTAGGCTTTTATGTTATATTTTTCACCACTAACATAAGATGAAAAGTCTTTTGTAACCCTCATTACTGTGCAACATATGCATCTGGTGTGTGAACACTTAAAAGAACCTGTAAATTTTAACCATGTAGGTTTGGGAGTGATACTAGTAAGAGAGATGGTGAGGAAGAATTTGCCTAATGTTAGGCTTTTTCTCGAAACACATTTTAAACCCTTACACAATATTTTAAAATAATCAGGGTCATTATATAGAATTGGAATGTGCTTGAGGATAATCTGAGATATCTGTTTAAACTCTTGTGAGTAAGTCGTGGGAAAAAACATCTGAGAATCTAAAGAGTTACATTTCCTACTCTCATTCCTATATTGCAACAATGTTTCCCGTGACATGTTAGCCACCTTCTTTTCTGCTGCTTTTATCATCCAGGGTGAATATTTGCGTTCTTTAAGTCTCCTATGTAAGGCATTCAAATCCCTCTGATATGAGGAAATTTTTGAGTTATTTCTTTTAGGTCTGATATGCTCACCAACCGGTATGGCTTTTATAGTATGCAAGGGATGATTCGAATGCGCATGTAGGATGGTGTTGCCTGCTGTATCCTTTCGATATGATTCAGTGTATTACAAATATTGGTTGTATTAGAAGCATTATCCACTGTTCCTGGCAAGCCACATATCTCATCGGGTACAATATCATTATCTAAATCAAAAAAATCCCCTGGTACAATGGAAAAATGCTTCTTAACAGTTAATTTCCTTACAAAACGGTTAACATCCAGAATTGTGGAAAACAAGTCAAAGTGGCTAGTAGGAGAAAAGGAAAGTCCATACGACAACACCAAAAGTTGGTCTCTCGTAAAGACCTTTGCAGACATATTTACCACTGTTAGTATAAGTTCCTCCGGTATTTCGATTTCGCCTGCCGACGGGGAGGCCTTTTTTCGCCCTCTGTGTTTCCTGCCGGCTCTTTGTTTTGTGGTTTTGGATGGATATAGTGACTACTCTGAAAATTTAAAAACCTTTTTGATTGAGGTCATTTCTTTCTTATTACAACATAATTATTTTATGTTTGATCAAAGATTTTTTCTACAAACCACAGGAGCAGCCATGGGAGCCAGATTCTCTCCATCCTATGCCATTATTTTTATGGCTTGGTGGGAGAATCTTTATATTTTTAATCAATCTAACCCTTTTTTTCAGTGTATTCAGTGGTATGGTCGTTTCATTGATGATCTGGTTATCATTTGGAAGGGAGATGTTACGACCATACCACTGTTTATGGAATATTTAAATTCTAATTTTGTGGGTTTAAAATTTACCTATTTGTATGATTCCCTTAAAATTTGTTTTTTGGATTTATTCCTGATAGGTGATGCGGCATCTGAGGTTATCCACACTGAATCATATAGAAAGGATACAGCAGGCAACACCATCCTACATGCGCATTCGAATCATCCCTTGCATACTATAAAAGCCACATCGGTTGGTGAGCATATCAGACTTAAAAGAAATAACTCAAAAATTTCCTCATATCAGAGGGATTTGAATGCCTTACATAGGAGACTTAAAGAACGCAAATATTCACCCTGGATGATAAAAGCAGCAGAAAAGAAGGTGGCTAACATGTCACGGGAAACATTGTTGCAATATAGGAACGAGAATAGGAAATGTAACTCTTTAGATTCTCAGATGGTTTTTTCCACGACTTACTCACAAGAGTTTAAACAGATATCTCAGATTATCCTCAAGCACATTCCAATTCTATATAATGACCTTGATTATTTTAAAATATTGTGTAAGGGTTTAAAATGTGTTTCGAGAAAAAGCCTAACATTAGGTAATATTCTCTCACCATCTCTCCTACCAAGTATCACTCCCAAACCTACATGGTTAAAATTTACAGGTTCTTTTAAGTGTTCACACACCAGATGCATATGTTGCACAGTAATGAGGGTTACAAAAGAATTTTCATCTTATGTTAGCAGTGAAAAATATAACATAAAAGCCTACATTAATTGTAATTCAACATTCATAGTTTACCTGATATCGTGTGAACAGTGTCATAAGCAATATGTTGGATCTACTTCATGTTCACTGAAGACTAGGGTCCGGAGACACCTTTCCGATGTGAGATCAAATGATCTCCATCGAATATCGGCTGTCTCGGCACATTGTATTCAGTGTCATGATTGCAAAACCGACAGTCTATCAGTTACAGGTTTGGAGAGAGTTACTCCCCCAAGTAGGGGTGGGGATAGGATCCAAAAGCTTCGCACTCGCGAGGCATATTGGATCTTTGTACTTAGAACATATCAGCCGTTTGGCTTAAATAAAAGAACGGATCTTGTATTACATTATTGATTTTGTCCATGATGTATCCCCAATGTATTATGTCTTTGAAGCTTAGAGAATCATTTATTCATATATTTTTTCACCCATTCTGTCTTGGTCACATGTTTTTTAATTTGGCCTGTGATTGGCCTTTGGATTTTAATATAATCAAGGTGTGTTAAGTTTGTAACTATGCCATGAGGAAGGGCCCTTGAGGTCCGAAACACGTTGGCGAGTTTTTTTGTGTGTTGGATCCATGTTTGTTGCTGTCTACGTTTGAATAAACATATGGCTTTTCCTTTGAGACGCTGGATATCTCTTCTTCACACAAAATCAAAATTAGAACGTAAGAGAAGCAGTCTCTGAGAAAAGCTGTGACACCCCCCCCCAAAAATCGCTGTATAAAAGTTATTTCTTTTGTGTGAGATCTCTGCCCCAGGAGCTGCAGCAGCTACAACACGGCACAGAGAGAGGAAAGTTTAACTGCCAGCGCTCGTCCGGGTATTTATAGTAGGGGATGTCACAGAATCCCGCCGGTCTCTGATTGGCTTCATCTCTGCACATGTCATTTAGGCTACTCCTTTCTTCCTCCCAGAGTTCTTTGCCCCATGTAACGCCATGTGCTTGCAGCGCTTTCTGTCTCCCCTTGGAGAAACTGTGGCATTATCCATAGCTGCCTGCTTACCTGACAGCCCAGAAGCTTTCCAATAGCTTTCGGGCTCTCTGTGATGTCACCATGCCCAGCAGGG